>OY720681.1:11206716-11422093 GCA_963170755.1 Amphimallon solstitiale
ACTGTAACTGTAACTGAACAATGAAAGAAATAATTTCATAAAGTAGCAAAATTGTTGAAAGTAGAAACATTATTTTTTGAACATTTGTTTAATTGATAATAACATTTATTGAGATTTAACAAAAAAAGGAATACAGTAGAAGCTCTCTTAACCGACCATGACGGGACCGGGCCATAGGTCGGATAACCAAAAAGTCGGTTAAACCGAAAATCGCCAAAAACTAGCAGTTAGCTTCGAAACAATCCATCACTAGTTAAAACCACTCCCAGAAAGAAAAAAAACCTAAGTTGACATTATGTATTTCTATTAAGAGATATATTTTACGATCTATAAACAAGAAAGTAGTACATACATATACATATGTATATTATTAACAATCACTCACATGACAATTAATATTGCAAATAACACATGTACGTATGTACTAGAAAAAATCTGTGATTTTATTTTGTTTTTTGTGTTCCATTGTTTACTTGAATGCGTAGTCACGCCACTATTTAATGAACATTACATCTACCGCTGTTGATGCATTTTGTTGCTCAATGTATGCTGCAGCCAGTTGTAGAGCAATTCTCGCATCAGCATGACTAACAGTGTTGCCTTCTTCTTCTTCAATTTCAGCCTCCTCGTCTTCTTGATTTTCGTTCAAAACAGCCTGTACGATTTCTTCATCTGTCAAATGTTCATTGGTAAAGTCATCATCAGCTCCAACAATCCATTCTTGACAATCCTGCAGTCGAATATCATTCAATTCAGGGAGTTGTTGCAGCAAGTCGTTCAACAAAGATGCAATGTCATCTGGCTGGTCCAAAAGGGTTTCATCAGGATTAGAACTGGAATCAATCATTTTGTCTATGTTAGGCCATGCTTTTCTCCAAGATTTTACGAATTTTGAACTTTGTATTTCATTAAAAGCTTTTGCCACCATCAAAATAACGTCTTTTATATTTATGCCTTTCAAAGCATCGATTAGGCCTTTGTTCTCTAACTCCATTTTAGCCAAGATTTCTGCAAGTAGTTTTTGCCTGTAGCGCCTCTTAAGACATTCGATCACTCCTTGATCCATTGGTTGGATGATACTTGTTACATTTGGTGGAAGAAAAAGACATTTTATTCCAGGCTCCTTTTCAATCTGAATGTTTTCAGGATGTGTTGGTGCATTATCAAACACCAAAATTGCCTTGACTGGCAACTTCAAGCTTGTTAAATGTTTTGCGACATTAGGACAAAATTCATTGATAAACCAATCTTTAAACACGTACGCGTCCATCCACGCTGCTCTTTGATTTTTATAGCATACTGGAAGTGAAGAAACGTTAACGTTTTTGAATGCTCGAGGTTTCTTAGCCTTTCCGATTACGAGCAGGGAGACTTTATGAGTTCCAGAGGCATTACAACAAACAGCAATAGTAATTCTCTCTTTGTTCATTTTGAATTCAGCAGCTGATTTCTCATTACTGGCAGCAAATGTTTTTACAGGCAATCGCTTAAAATTTAGTCCGGTCTCATCCATATTGTAGACCTGTTCGGGAAGTAATTCTTCCTCTTTAATTAGTTCTTGTAATTTATTTCTCCATTCATCTTGAATGGATTTCTTGTTTCGGCGTCAGTCTTTTACGGTTGTCACTCCAACACCGAATTCGTCACTAATTGATTATACAGAATGACCTTTTTCAAGCCGCTCAATGGCATTTAACTTGTCTTTCATTGACACTACAACACGTTTTCGTTTTATTCCACTCATTTTGAAGAGTTCACTACAACAGTATGGTTAAGTTTGTAACACGCACAAAAACTACGATGTATAGACTCTAATGCGGCAGCGAGAGTTCGTCTGACTCATTAGTGGTAAAGGTAGTACATCTGGTTGGTGACTTGTAGTCGGCAACGGAAATGAAATCTAAATGTCTTCTAGGAAAGGGTCGGTTAAGCCGACGGTCGGTTAAGAGGGCGTCTACTGTATATCTATTCTTTTAGATTAATAATTATGTTTTGTATAGTACAATTATTAAAATGTAATTGTGATACTTTTGGTATAATATTTGTGGATGCCATTGTTGATGCTGGAAATGATGGAACTATATTTATTGAATTGTTTGTTGCTGTGGTTGTATTCAATCGAATTGAAAATTATTGGCTACATTGACTTTATTTTGAATTGATTCATCAATATAGTTTTCGGTTACTGCCGTGGATTTTCATCCTCCGTGTCGTTTCAGTGAATTCATGTCAGTACCAGCCCGCATCGTGACGAAAGCTATGTCCGGTATATAAATTTGCAATTGGAAGATTTAAGTACGTGGCAGTTTTTCCCCTCATTTTTCAAAATCTACGAGGATATATCAGATATAAACGAGACTGATTTTTTTAAACTATTAATGCTTTATTGAAGAAGGTTAAGGGTCCTCGCTAGTGAATGGGAAATGTAGTGTATTTGTTTACAGTTACCTTATAATCTGCACAGAGACGCATTCCACCATTCCCTTTGAGAACAGGAACCAAGGGTGTTCCCCATTCCGCATTATCCACCTTAGTGATAACACCTTCCTTCTCCAAACGATTTAATTCCTTATCTACTTCTTCCCTGAAGGCAAACGGCATAGGTCGCGGCTTATGGAATATAGGCTTCGATTCTTCATTTACTTTTAAAGATACTTTTGAGTATTTATAACATCCTAACTGATTTTTAAATAAACCATCATGCTTTCGAATAAGCGATTTTAAATTAAGCTCTGAAGAAATATTATTTACATTTCCCTGACAATTATTATCAGAAATACTTATGCCTAATCTGCACATTAAATCACGACCTAGCAATGGCTTACAATTACTATCGACAACTATTAGTCTAACATTGTGAATAGATGTATTTTTATATTCAACATTTACAAAAATTTCCCCCCTTGGAACTATAATATTCCCATTATATGTTCTTAATCTCACCAATGACGTTTCTAATTTAATATAACTAAATAATTTCACATATATTTTATCAGGTAAAATAGATACTCCTGAACCTGAATCTATTTCCATTTTAACAATATTTTTATTTATCGTGACATCTAAAGTTATAGGTTCTACATTGTTCTTATTTGTCATATTAAATAAATCTACAAACTCTACCTTTCCTGTACCATCATTTACAGTGTTTTCGATGAAATTATTACTTTCAACAAAATTATTATTTTTATAATAGCAAACCTTAGCTAAGTGCCCTACCTTTTTACATAGCTTACACTTGTATGTTCTGTATTTACACTTAACAAAATTATGATCAGCCTCACCACAACTTCTACATAACAGTTTGCTTTTTCCATTTTCGTGCCTGTCTTCCTTCTTCTTGAAAGTTTTGCTTCCTTGCTCTTTAAAACTCCTCTTTTCTTCAAACTTCCTTGTCGTTGAAATCTTGTTTACACACACTATATTTGATGCTGAGCTTATAACTGCCTCTTTCTTTAATGCTACCTCAACCAAATTTTCTAAAGTTACAGTGTGCTCTTCTTCACAGACTCTATCCAATACAAATCCTTTTCGTAATCCAGTAACAAACTTGTCCTTTAATTTGTCGGTCAATAAATTTCCAAACTTACATGTTATAGCTTTATTTTTAATCTTAGCATACCATTGCCTTATTGATTCTCCTTCCATTTGTTTTAATTCGTAAAATTCGATTCTTTCTTTAAATACAGACATTCTTTTCGAAAATTGAGATTTTAAAATACCACATAAGTCTTCATATGATTTATCCTTAGGTAGATCTGGGTCACACAAGTCTCTTAGAATTTTATATGTTTGTTCACCGACCAATGTTAGCAAAACTGGTACTTTCTTGATATCCGCAATATCATTTGCCATAAAGTACTGTTCCATCCTTTCTTCATACGTTATCCAGTCTTCTCCCATATTATATTCGGTAATGTTTCCAATCGTACCCCTTACGACTGTTTGCGCCATGCTTATGCCCTTTTCACAAATTTTTTTCTCTCGTCGCCAATTTTATAATGTATTGGGATTAATTAAGTACAGGATAAACGTATACTTATTCTTTATTGTTAAAATATAATGCTCATGCTAATGACGCTTTTTCTTACATAACGTTACTGTCTATATGTATATGAAGTGTCTGTCTAATGTTACCAACTTCAAACACTCAAATACACTACAGGAAATGTAATATTGGTTGCATAGCACATAATTTAATAAGCCAAGGATGTCCGAGTACTTTAACACATAGGGAACATATAATAAATATTTGAAATAATAACTCAATATCTAAGCGAATAAAAATTCATTTATGACCAACTATTTACACATTTGTAACTGCGGGAAATATTTATAGCAGAATAACAATTCATTGTAATGTGGGTTGCCTAATTTTAATTTATTTTATATTCATTTTAAACAAAGTATATTCATGTTGAACGAAAAATAAGTGTACAGCCGGGTAGCTTTCTATTCAATTTATAACGTGAACCCAAGCAAACAAATCTCCTCCGAAGGATTTTTGAGAAAACTGGTTTTTAATATTTTGACATATTAATTGATTTTCTATAATCCGATAATTTTTTTCTAAATTTGATTCTTCAGCCGGGTAGATTATATAATTCTTCATAAGTTGACGTTGAAAGGTTTTCTCCATCTTTAAAATCAACAAAAATATCTGGATTCTAAAATCTGCTGTTTTGCCATTGTTGACAGATCCACTAGCGAGGACCCTTAACACAAATGTACTATTTTTCTACATAATCTCCCGCCCGTGCAATACATTTTTCCCAACGGATTGGAAGCTTTTTAATCCCGTTATCGTAAAAACTTTTAGCCCGGTCACGCAGCCACTGGAGCACAAATGTCTCTACCGCTTGGTCGCTGTCGAAACGCTGGCCTCCAACAGTTTCTTTTAGAGGTACAAACAAACAGTAGTCACAGGGTGACAAGTCTGAACTGTAAGCAGGATGTTCCAAGATTTTCCAGCCGAATTGTTCTACTTTTTGCTTCGTAATGTTTGCCGAATGTGGTCTGGCGTTGTCGTGAAGGAGAATGACATTTTTAACGGATTGCGTCTTTCTTTTTCGTCGAAAAGACAATTTTGCGGCATCCAAAACGTCGCAATAATATTGGGCATTAATTGTGCGGCGATCATGAAGAAAATCGACGTGAAATGCACCTTGTCGATCAAAAAACACAGTTGCCATAATCTTCCCGGCAGACAACCGCGTCTTCGCCTTTATCGGCGCCCTCTCACCACTCCTTCTCCACTCCATACTTGCCTGTTTACTCTCGGGAGTATAATGGTGCACCCAAGTTTCGTCACAAGCTACTATTCGATTTAAAAACAAATAACCCTCTCGCTGATATAACATCATTTACATCATTTTTAATTCTTCTTTGTGGTGTTCACTCCGTCTGCAAGCTCCCAGTATGCCAAAGATACATGCACCTATTAAAAGAATAACCTTTTTCTCATGTGCATTTTAACATTAAAAAACTAACATTTACTTACTTTGGACAATAAATAAATACTTGACGTCTTGGGCTTCTGTGAGAAATTGTTTTATTTCATTTGTAGAAAATGCTTGGGATTTTCTGGGTTTATATCCTTGAGATTTTCTTTTTAATAACGCCTGTTTAATGTTAATGGATAAGATAGATTTCAAAATTGAATAATGTCTCCATAAAGATGCGGATTTGAATTTTTTAGATAACTCATCAAAATAAACAATTAAAATGTTTTCGGAAAAGCTGCAAACATAATTGAGAGTAAAATGTTTTTCCATAATTTCTGATGGGGTCAAATTTTCATAGTCCGTTCTCCCAATGTCCCTGATAAAGATGGTAAATCAGAACATCATACTCCATTTTGGCATTAAGCTTAAACCATTCTATTTCAATTTTTTTTAACGGCCCTTCTATAGATTGCTCTTTTTGTTTTCTATGTGACCTTCCGTATGAAGCAAGGACACATCCCTCTTCCTAGGAGTGTGGCAGCTGTCGTCGTCGTGATTGAGGGACCGTCATCTATATGACAGGCCGCGGACGTCATAACTGATGGCCACGGGGGGAAATGTTAAATTGAGATTGCGTAGACATCGTTTTACTTCTGCCTGCAGTTGGTAGGGGGCGCATGTTAAATTCTGTTGATGTAATTTTAGGATCAAACATGATACTTCAGGGCTTAGCTGCACAGAATTGCCTATATTTGTTGGTTATTATTAGTAACTATGGTAACTATAATGCTTTTTAAATATTTTTGTTGACGTTTTTAAAATTACAAATATTAACTTATTTCTTAAAATTGCATGTACGTAAGTATTTATTCTGCATAATTCGAGTAATTTATTTATTTATTAGCATTTTTTTCTAGACTTCCTAGTAATTATGCCGACAAGAAAATGTTATGTGTCAAATTGTGACCAAAATGTAAAAGTTTTCCACATCCAAAACGAAAATCAATTCGTTTTCATGAGTGGTAGGACGCTACAGGAGATCCTAATTTATTCAATGTTATAAGAGAAGATCGACGGTTTCCATTCAAGGAATAAATAAGTTCAAATGTAAGAATAATTTAGAATGCTTTCTCCTTAATATTCTGAAATGGAAATAAATTTTGCATGTAAAAATAAAGCGTTACTAAAAAGATAAGTTTCTAATTTATTACTAAGTTATTATAGCAATATGTGTAGTATATTTTACTTTAAAATACACCCACTATTTTACTTCCGAACATTTAAAGTGAAGAATAAAAACTATTAAGGTAAATACAAAATGGAATAGAAATATATAATATTTAAATTTCCCGGTTCATCGGTTTCATCCATTTTAGTACTGCCTGCAGTTGGCAGGCGGCGCTAAACATTGTCTAAACTTTTTACTATTAAGTTATACTATCTTCTAGTATAGTGATCTGTGATGGCCACTCGCGGGGGCATATACTGTAAATTTGTATTACACATTAATAAATTTCATTTCAAGAATTATATTTATGAAACTTGTCAATTTTATATTTACGATATATGTATTTGTAAATATAGTGAACAATAAAAATTATTTGAAACTGATTTGACATTATTATTACCACTGACGGTGGTGAACAAGGGAAATGGTTTTTCAAACTATGTATACGTTTGAGATACAAGATTAATAGACCATGTGATTTTTATATAAGTGTAAAGAACAGATCACTCCAAAACATTTCACAATCAAGACCAATCAGAGAAACTGAGCGCAGCACAAAAAGAAATCGAAACAACAAAAATAGCATGGATCAAAGAAAAACTAAAGTTCTGTACAACAAACGGGATATCCTATCAGCATGTCTCAAGGTAATACATTCACAATTTTAGACTTATCAACCTAGAATATGCTTTTTATATCAAGTTATTCACAACAAAATTGTTCATAAAATGCGATGTTGTTGATGATGGTGTAACGAGCAGAGTTTTAAAGGACATTCGTTTGGAGTCAGCAAATACAATACTGAACATAATAAATACGTCAGTGCAGTCAGGGGTATTCCCTAAATACTGGAAAATATACATAGTACAATTGCGGCCCCTACAAACTCAGACAGTGTGACAAATAAGAAATTTTGGCTTTGTAACATGGTTCCAGAACTGAAGTTTATTAAATGTCACTTTTAAAATCGTGCACGCTTGTAACTTACGATAAACTGACACTGACATTGTCATACTGGATAAAAGTCAAACTCACACATAACAATTTTTTTGAATTTGGCAGAATATGTCAAAAGTTGGTGTCTTGAGTTTGTGGGGGCCGCAACTGTACAGTTCTGTGCAATAAATTGGCGTACACTTAATATACGCTTATGTAAATATGACTTTTGTTTGAATACCTGTCATGTATGACAAATTGAATTGACGCTATAATTCCATTTGTCAACTTAACTTAAGCCATTTTCACAATGGCAAAATAATGTCAAAATTAGCAATAAGACGTGTACGCCAATTTATTGCACAAAACTTGTACTATCGATAACATAAAAAACTAGGACAAACATTATTTCAAATAGCCATGAATTTTGCTAATTGTGCTAATGTCATTAAGGCTTTTGGCACTTCTGTCAGACAAAATAATATGAGGTTATGTAACTTAATTTTTAATATCAGAAAATACACTTAACAAAAGCGAAGAATAATAAAATCAATATTTAGTCATTCCACCGTTTTTGTCGATAACAGCTGACTGTAAACGACGAGGCATGGAAGATATAAAAGGCCCTATTAAATTTTGGACTTGTTTTAGTGAATTCCATGTGCCGTCAATTTGCTGCCAAAGTGCTTCTGCGGCTCTGCGGTTTCCGGCTGATGATTTCGTTCCTGGAGTTTTTTTTATCGTACAACCCCAAATATTTTCGATGGGGTTGAGATCAGGACTATGTGCAGACCATGGCATTAGTTCAATATTCTGATTTCGGAACCACGCGATTACATTCTGTGCAGTGTGTACAGGACAGTTGTCTTGCTGGAACACAAAATTGTTGTCGGGGTATAATTCTCGTACAGTAGGTAGCATGGTGTTCTCTAAAATATGTAAGTAGTTCTCAGTATTGAACCTCCTAACAATTCTGCAGCAGACACCCATACCCCGAAAACTGATCCATCCCCACACATTGACAGAGAACCGTCCAGATCTATTGCACTTTTGCGAATATGCTTCATCGAATTTCGAATTTGTAGGACGATAAACCCTAACAGATCCGTTGTGAGTAGACTGGAATACTTTTTCATCGGTGATTAAGACGTTTTCCAAAAACTGTGGTTCACGATAAATGTTATTAAGAGCAAATAATAAACGGGTTTGTTTCCCAAGATTCGTCAAATGAATTTTCTTAGCAGCTACTCTGCTCCGTAAATTCGTTTCGCGAATTCTGTGACTAATCGTCATCATGCATGCAAGAAAATGTGTTTCATTTGCGGCCTTACGGGCCGTAGCAAAAGGATTTTGGCGCAAATAATCAGTTAAGGCATTATCATGGGCTGCAGTTGTTACCCTTCGCCTTCCAGAACCAGCTTTCCTGATGAAATCGCCTTGTTCTTCCCATCGTCGTATTATGGATGTAAGTGTTTTTGTTAATGCTAAAGTCATTAGCAATTTGTCTTATTGTCATACCATTTTGTCTACAAGTAATTATTCTTGCCTTATCAACCAAACTGACATGCGGCATCATTAATGACAGCTTCAAATAATCTTGAATTAACTGACGTTAGCTGTTTATTTCCGTCGGTTTTACACAGCTAAAACAAGGCTGTCCTAGTTTTTTGTGTTAGCGATAGTACATGTCCTAAAAGCAAATGGAAGAAATCGTGTGAAGAATACAGATCTATAAATACAGTGTCATCATGAAAAAGTGTTGGAAATGAGCGTTAAAAAACAAATTGATTATTGTGATGCAAATAGTGTAATATTGAACCAGTCAGGTTTTTAAAAATCACATCCTTGTGAAACAGTTTTGGTCAAAATTTGTGATAATTGGT
This sequence comes from Amphimallon solstitiale, assembly GCA_963170755.1. Lineage (NCBI taxonomy): Eukaryota > Metazoa > Arthropoda > Insecta > Coleoptera > Scarabaeidae > Amphimallon > Amphimallon solstitiale. The sequence goes on from OY720681.1 coordinate 11,216,208, forward strand.
TGAGGGAAATGGACAGTGGCAAAATGGTGTTGACTGTGTTTTTGGATTTCCGAAGAGCTTTTGAGACCATCGACCGAGAATTACTATTGAAGAAATTGGAAGTCATCGGCTTCAAAGGCATCATTCTGAAATGGTGTCGTTCATACATGACTGACAGATACCAAAGAGTAAAGTTTAATAGGACAACATCAGGTGTGCGCTCTACTAAATATGTACCACAAGGAACAATATTAGGACCGTTACTTTTTAATTTGTATGTGAATGACATTCGTTATGCTTAGGACCAAAAACAGTAAATTACATTTGTTTGCTGATGACTCAATGTTGTATGTTAGTGGAAATGACTTAAATGATATGAAGAATAAAATAAATGAAGACTTGTCTTTATTATATAAATGGTTGTGTTCTAATAGTTTAATTAAAGTATTAACATAAGTAAATCTAAATTTATAATCATTGGTAGTGCATATAAACACAATTAATTATGGCAATATTAATATAAAAATAGATAATTATTTAGAAAGAGTAAATAGTATTTAGGGATAATTATAGATCAGCATTTAAATTTGAAAGAAAATACAAAGCGTATTCTAAAATGTCTAAAAAAGCCGGTTATTTAACTAAAATATGTCAGCATATATTAAGCTGACTCTCTCTCTCTATATATATATATATATGTATATATATAAAAGGAAAAAGAGAATATTGGGTAAATTCCGCTGTAGTGCAACCGTAGACACGTGTTTCTGACTAATTGGTCGTCATCAGTACGGTGTAGCCAAGGAATAAGGTGGGATATGCTTGGAGATAGAAGCATACACGGAAGACCATCAGGCGACAGACCACCATTTGCAGCTTCAGTTAGAAGATCTTCGGTTTTGAAGACAACAACTAACATCGCCACGAGGAAGACATTGTCAACCTGCGTGCCATCCGAAACCCAGGAAAGATAATCAATAAAGAAATTATCGCGGATACATAAAATAAAACAGGAAAAAGAAAATATTGGGTAAATTCCGCGGAATTTACCCAATATTTTCTTTTTATATTCCGCGGTATAAAAGTCAACCTGACGTTGACTTTTATACAAATATGCTGCTATCAATTCTCAAACTGTTATTTATAGATATTATAGGTTTTATTTTTTTTTAAATATTAATTATATAGCAATGTTTTGTTGCAATATATACATACTTTGTGTTGCTATTTTTGTTTTATATATTTTGTATTTTTTATTGCGTCAATAAATATTATTTGACGGCGAACACGCTGCTGTAATATTTAAATAAACAGATAACGTTCAATACATCATACGTTGTGACTGGGCAAATGGAACCGAGCCGGCTCGACTTGACGAGCCGAGCTCGACATGTCGGGCCGGCTCGGCATGTCGAGCCGGGCCGACGGTTATGCCGAGGCGTGCCGGGCTGACTGTTATGCCGAGCCGGGCCAGGCCGGGCCGTAATAATGCCAAAAATGCCCACCTAGGTACAGCTTTTAGTCAACTATATGTAGGTACCGTATATAATAAATAAAATAATAATCAGAAGAATGAGTAGCAATTCAAGCAGTTAAAATTTTTTTTTTATTTTTATTTCCTAATATTTTCTTCCACACGTATGCAGCATCTTCACTAGAAAAGAAAAATAATAACAATAAAATGCCAATTAAACTATTTTACTTTTACTATTGCTAAATAATAACCTTCTCTACTCATCCCCTCTCGGCCCTCTCGATATTTGCAAATTTCTAGACTTCGATCTCTTTATCTGTCCAGCGGGAAAAAAGCTAACTGGAAAATGGAAGGTATGTGAAAGTTTTGTAGTTTATAAATATGGGTGATTTATGATTTATCTTGAATTTTATGCACATACATTCGTTATTTACAAAATGTTATGTACAATGTACGTCAATCGGTATGTTAATTTTTATCTGCAATCTATTCCAAAACGTGATTAAATTACAACATACTTTCACATGATACACAATTAACTATCTCATTTAACCTGTATTTAAACCAATACTGTCAAATTTAAATGGAACGGAATGGACATCCACTAAAATACAAATTTTTTGTATCTTTTAATATATATTATTTTGAAATCCATTTATTTTCATTAATTTTGCATGGTGCGTATTTGTGGGAACTATTTTTTAGGCGCATCATTTATCAGCCAACATGGTAGGTAGTCAAAATTAATAAAGACTGGGAAACGCCAGTAAATATTTTAATGTACATTTTAGTTGCGCTTGCTTACTAGCAACGTATTATATGAAATTAAACGGTAATGAGTATCTAATTTACCGTAAAAGATATGTACTTATTAAACAGAATAAAATAATCAATTTCATTTAATAAGAAAATAAATGCTGGGGGAGATGTTGGCATTATTGACGACGCCAATCACGAAATGCATTATGGGTAAAACATGTACGTCTCTGACAAGTAAATTTCTTGTTCATAAATATTTCTAAACAAAACAAACTGTCGGTGAGTGCAGTGCAGGACATATTTATTCGGTGATAAATAGTCGGCAAATCAAATGGTTGATGTTTAGTGGAGATAAAAAATAGGGTTATGGTTAGCATTATGCCTTTCAGTGCTATTTATAAAATGACCAATAGTTTACAGAGGCAAACCTGAGCTGTTTACAATTATTGTGACAATAGTTTTAAATTAATTATTTAAGGTTAAGATGTCATTTTGTAAATAATTATTGAACCTTCCATTGTTTTAATAAGAAATCATTTTCTGTTTTTGTTTTGATGTAAGTTATAACATTGTCACATTTGCAGATTATCTTGATGAATACTGTATACATAAATAAATATGTGTGAAGAAGCAAGTCCTTTGAGCTACAGTCCTGGTGATGTAGTCTGGGTTAAATTAGGTCCTTGCTGGTGGCCTGGTGAAGTCGTGTCATTTGAGGAGTTACCTAGTGATATAACTGAAAGCTTCAAGAAAGCACCTTTGGCTGCTGTGAAGTTTTTTGATGAAGAAAAATAGTACGTAGGAATGCAATGCTTAGATTCATCTATTAATAATCAATTAATTTTAGCGAATTCATAAGACAGTTGACACACATCCATCCATATGATTCTGATAAGAAATATGAATTCATCAAAAAAGGATTGGGTATATTTAGAAGAATGTAAAATTTGCACCCCAATAATCATGATTTCTCTTTTAGATTTACACCGAGCCAAAAATGCTTTCATGGATAAGTTTCCCAAAGACGTCTGTACTGCAGAGACAAAGACAAATGGTGATCCAAATATCTTAAATGATTCAAGAGTGGGTCCAGAGAAGAAACTAAATTATTCAGCTATTTTCGGTTCTCCAATATCCAAGAAAAAAGGTTCGAAAGAATCACCAAATCGTAATCGAGGCAGGCATAGTACAGGAAGTACGTATTCTTAATATTAGTCTTTTTTTTAGTTAACACAAATATGGAAGTTGTTGTGCAGATTCATTGCTTAATATTTATATGTATGGGTAAGCTATAATTTATGATAGGATTTTCTTGCGTTATTGGCAGATTCTAATTTTTAGCTTGGTAATCTGGGTATTAGCTATTAAAAGTTAAATTATTTCTTCAAAAGTTCAAACTTTCTAAGATGCATTTTTGATACTTTATCAAAATACTGTAAATACCTTAAAATATGTAGATATAGTTTACAGAACCGAACATACTATTTGAAAAATATAATTTTTATGCTACACGCTGATAATTAATTAATAAAATATTAATTATAATACCCATATTTTGATCTTCGGCCAGATGTATATTAAATTATTAATATGTTTGTGCTTTATTTCCTCTCACATAAATTCTATGTTGTAATAGTTACAGATCCAAACAAACTAACCGTGTTGAATTTATCTTAAGCAAATATTTTAAAAATGTTAAATTACTATTTTTAAAGCAACAATAACATGAAAGGATTGATGCAATTTCATAGTTAAACAGCAGTTTTATAAATTAATAAATTACAGTTTTTTTGAATCACAAAAAACTTTTGAAGTCACTGTAAAATACCTGCATCCTTGTTACTCCTTGTAATTAAAATTTATCATGTATGTTTCTTTATATACAAATATTAATCAGATATCAACATGGAATTTTCTGTTTACTTTTATATGACTAAGTTTTAGTTAACATGCTAATGATATCTCTAAATTGTAATATTTCAATCTGACATACACCCATAATGTCATGCACAATTATATTTATATACACTAGCTTAACTTTTTTTAATACATTCTTTGTGTTTTAGCAATAAATATATTTTATCTGAAATCGGTAGTACAGTAAAATATTATTGTACGATTTTGGTGTATGTTGACTTGCATAAGTTGTCACTAGTTGACTACTGATAGCGGAACGTGCACCATCACAATTGGTATTCAAAAGAAAAATAAAGACTCGTTTTGCCTTATTACGAACGATTTCAGATAAGATTTAATGTGCAACTAGGCCGTAAACTTATTTTTCATCACTCATAGTAGTTATTTGGATTGGCCTTCGCCTGGGCAGCTAATATCCACATTCGTGATGAAAAATGTAACTTTACTCCCTTGTTTCACAAATAACTATTACAAAATACATAAAATTAAATTATTTTTAATTTTATTATAGACTTAAACAAAAGTTAACGTATCTATTTAAACACTGTACAACTTTTTGTACTGCAGCTAGACGCACGTCAAGTTATTTACTGTAGTTAATTTGTTGCCTTCATATATTGCTCGATTTTCATAAATAAATTCACAAACATATGGACATCGGCCATCCGTTTGTTTGTTGATCTAATTACATTTCAGGGTGTGGACAGCATGGATAAATTGTACAAGGTCATAAAATTTTGTGCAGGGTTTTATTCAAGATCCACTTCATGTCAATTAATTTGAGCAAAGTTTTTGTGTTTTACTGACATTTTTATATTTTTGTTTCCAGTAAACACATGTAAACATTAAGACAAATATAAAGAGTCTTTATATATTTTATAATTTTGGCAGAGAATTATTTATTTCTACTACATTCAAAGTACTGCAGTACATTATAAATTTAATAGCTCCTGGATTGTTTCTAGGCAAATTATTTGACAATATGATTATAGTATACTATTTTAACAACAAATTCGTTTCATATAAACAATTTTAAAATTAAGCATTCAATTTACCAAAACTAACTTCAATTAGATAAATGAGTACTGTCAAGCAAGAAAATAGTTATTTACGAACCAAGTGCGGGAAGACTATTTTCTCGCATGAGCGCACTTTGTAAGCGCAAGCGACCGCAGGAAGCGAGTGCTTTTAATTGCGCGAATGCGTGGAAGATTCACGCAAGTGGTTTGTACAATATTTTTTGTACGAACATTAGATTAAACAAAATTATTGATTAATGTCATTAGTATCATACCTAATTAATTTAAGCATTTCATGTACAGTTCTGTGCAATAAATTGGCGTACACTTAATATACGCTTATGTAAATATGACTTTTGTTTGAATATCTGTCATGTATGACAAATTGAATTGACGCTATAATTCCATTTGTCAACTTAACTTAAGCCATTTTCACAATGGCAAAATAATGTCAAAATTAGCAATAAGACGTGTACGCCAATTTATTGCACAAAACTGTACGTAAGTATTACTCACCTTTCCCTAAAATTAAGTTATTATAATCTTAGACATGGCAAACATGAGGTATTTATAAATTTATATTACAATTCTGAACTGTCAACATGAATGTCGATGTGGTCAAATAGATGGCGCTTGTATGTCGCTTTAGCTTAAAATGTCGTCAAATAGATGGCGCACAAATTTATTGGAACAAAGCCAAAACTGTATCTGATATCGTTGTGCGATATAAGGCCGTCACATAACTTCGATTTACAGTACTGTGCAAATGAAAGGGGCACCTATCATTAATTCTCAAAAAGTTCAAAAGGAAGCTAAATAGAAAGTTTTATTTCGGCATAAACATTTATAAACATGCTTTAAATACAATTCTGATATATACAACTAATAATATTTAATATTTTGTATGACCTCCTTTATTTTTAATAACTTGCAGAATTCTCTCTCCAAGACTATTATGTAACTTTTGAAGAAAATCGAGCGGAATATTCTGCCATTCTTCTTGTAGAACAGTCCATAGCTCCCTAATGTTCTTAGGTGACCTTTCAGCTCTTTTCTGGTCCAAATCATCCCAAACGTGTTCTATCTTATTCATGTCTGGACTTTGTGGAGGCCATACCATTGTCCGCAGTCCACCGTCTTCTTCTAACTGCGTCAAGTAATTTTTTACTAACCTTGCGGTATGCTTAGGATCATTATCCTGTTGCAGGATAAAATTATTACCAATAAGTCTTGTTCCGGAAGGCACAGCATACTCCTCGAAAATGTCCTTGTATTTGTGAGCTGTTAATTTCTCACCTATTTTGATTAAATCACCCACACCTTCGGAGGTAATGCATCCCCACACTTGAATGCTGCCACCACCGTGCTTTATTGTAGGTTGTAGACAACTTTCCAAGTAAGCCTCTCCAACGCGCCACCTCACATACTGTCTTCTGTTCGTCCCAAATAATTGGAATTTCGACTCATCGGTCCATAATACATGTTTCCAATCATCGCTGGTCCAGTGTTCGTGATCTTTTGCATATTTGAGACGTTTGGCGTTATTCCCTCTTCTCAATAGTGGTTTCTTCACAGCCATACATCCTCGCAAACCAGATCTCTTTAACGATCTCCGAACTGTTGAAGGATGTACAATTTTATCGGTTGCGCGCCGAAGATCTTGTGTTAATTCTCGACTAACTTTTTTTCGATCGCGTAATGCGGTCAGTTTTAAAAAGTGGTCATCAGCATGGCTTAGCTTTTTGCGTCGCCCTGACTTCAGTCTATCTATCACATCGCCGGTTTCTTGAAACTTTTTAAGTGTTTGTTGTACAGCATGTCGTGAACACTTTACACGATTTGCAATTTCTACTTGACTGTAACCTTCTTGGTGTAATATTACAATTTTGTTCCTATTTGCCGTTGATATTCTAGGCATTCTGAGATTCTCAACAACGCTTTGATACAACTACGATTTTTTAAAAGTAATTTTGGAATAATTATAATTATTATCAAACTTATTTTTATTCGATGAATAACTCCACAGGCACTAAGATAAATTGAGACTGAAATTGTAAATAAATGTATTCTCTGAAAGGGTAGATGATTTATTATAAGTTACCTCCCTCTATTACACTTAAATCGTCTTATCTTTATTGCTCGGCCATAAATAATAATTTTCGTTTGTCTGAATTTTATGTCAAAAACACTAAAACACCTTACCACACTAAAGCACAAAAATGGCTAAATACGTATTTCAACAACTAAGTTGTCATCATCAGTAGCACTGATTAAAAATCACACTGTCTACACACCGTAGCGTACAGAACAACACTTAGTTGTTGAAATACGTATTTAGGCATTTTTGTGCTTTAGTGTGGTAAGGTGTTTTAGTGTTTTTGTGTAGTTTCAAGCCACAGACTCCAAGTTTAGTTTCTGAATTTTATGTGTTTATCTAATATTTCCCATAAAATAAACGAATACATATCATACAATAGATTTAAATGTGTTTATAAATAGATACATAAAATGACAAATACGTAGAAATGTTTCAACTACTAATTTCTTGGCATCACACAGGGTGCCCTTTTCATTTGCACAGTACTGTATATTGATGATTTTGTTTCTTGTAACCTCAAAATATTGATCTTTATGTGGCGCCTTCTAGAAGTTTCCAAAATAAATAATTTCTGAATTTTTATTGAAATAAACTTTAAAATAACACTTTAAACATTGATTTTATAATGGATAATTAATATTAATAATTTTAAAATAATTAAAATTCTGTTGCTGATAATAAAGTTGTTGGGTAGTGTCATATATATAATACTACTATATTGCGTGTGTTGTATCTTGATAATGTGTAATTTTTCGTCTCAACTAAGAGAGATAGAATTGGCCGCCTCGCGTCTTCTGCGCATGCGTCGACTAAAATTGTCCATTTTGGATTTTTTGAAATGACAGATAAACAGAAAACATAATTATAACCTCTGATTTAAATTGACATCTATAACTATATATTACTGAAAGCATACGCAAGGTTGTTTTTTTTATTGAATTCAGTTTGTGCAAGTTTAGTTCATCGGTGAATTTGTAGAATTACCCAGAAAATACGCGGTAGAATAAATAAACGATATGAAGCCTGATTCCAGTGTATTATTAACAGAAAAACTTGTGAAGTTATATCTTCTGCGTTGATTTATACGTGCTTACTGGAATATGTGAAATTATATTATTAAATGTAAATACCGATCGTTTCATTTCGTCTTATTGAAAAGATTTTGAACAGAAAATCTTGTGTACATTGATTTGTGTATGCTTATTGGTGTATGTGAAATTATTGAATATAAATACTGCTTCTTTCATTTTGATTTACAGAAAACGCATAAATTAATGTTTTACATACACAATCGAATAGATTCAGGTATGTTATATAAGTCAGATTGTATTATATTTCAACATATAGTTTTGCTATGTATTTTAAGCTTAAGAATGCAAATAAAATAACTTAAATTACTGTATTTAGTATTTTGGCTATATATAAGAATAAAACATCTATTTTATATTTGTCTACGTACCTACATTATTAAATATAATGTCGCGTAATCAACAATGTAAAGAACTAATTAAATTCCTGTTGTGTTCCTTTATTTAATTGTGTGTCGAGATGTACACTGAAACATGAATGTTTTAGAAAAAGTTGTGGAATTAATCAGCATTACATTTTTGTGATTGAATATAATTTTTATTGTTGTTAACTTTTTTTTTTTAACTTAGAATGATTAAACCATTCATGAAAATAAAAACGTGATGAAGCCTAATTTACGCCCATATGGTAGCAAAGAATATAAACAAACAATTACTCTGATACACTTGAATTTCTGTAGTGTATCTAATAGCACATTAATAATCAATACATTTTTCTTGATGTCTATGTCTCATAGACTGAGATGAGTAGAAATGAGACTTGCAAATAATTTATATTATTGCTTGTAAAAAAGGTATGTTGATGTTGTATTTGATTTAATAATTACATCAAAGTACAATTTCTACTTACGAAGTAAAAATTTAAATTTTATTTTATTTATGTTCGCAAATTTATTTTGTTTATACTTTCTTGGAATTAAAACAACAAAAAATTATTATGAAATATAAATATTTGTATGAATTAATAGATACATACAAATTTATAAAATGATAAAAAAGATTTAGAGAATGTAACAATCTCAGAAAAACAGGAATACCGTTTGGTGCCGTGCCTACCTTGCCGTTCATAACACTGCAGTATTTACTTCCACAATGTTGGGAAAAATTCAGAAGAACTCATCACACATTGTCTTGGCAAATTCCAAAATGAATATTATCTTTATACTGTACCATCTACAAGTTGTTTCAAACTAAAACATATTTTATTGTAAATTTAAATATAAAATATATTTTATATGTGCTTGATTATAATTTAGTGACAGAAATTACGATACATATTCAGCAAAGTACAAATTAAAAAAAATCACTTCACTATCTTATAAATAATGTGTTCATCTTTCAAGTTATTTTCACAATCAGTGATGCAATATAGCATAAATTCCGATAACCGGCCCAAAATACCCAATTTCGGCATATTATTATCTCATATCATATGGGATCTGTGGATTCCATGGTGGACATATCAAAATTCTTCAACTTTCTATGAACACATATATGTTCTATTAGACATATACCAAAAAATTAGAAGGTCATGGCAAAAAGATGGGTGTGCAACTCTGTAAGGTTTAATAAAAGCCTATTTATTACATATAAGCAATTCAAATATTTTAATATGTAACATAGTAATACAATTACCTAATTCAAGTACAATTTACTGTGTTATTTGCGTACATTTCTCCGATGTAGATGACAGTAATTCTAGAATACAAGAATACCACATTATCTAATTCTTTATTATTCTTGCATATTGAGTTGAATAATTTTAGTGCTGTTATTATATCACAAATTATTGTACCTATAGAGGTGTTTTTCTTTCTATCTTCAAAGAAACACAATTGCAATGCAATTGAACTGACTGCGAGTTTTAGTTAATTAGTTTACAATTTTTACCATAGATTTTTACTATAACATAACCACAATTCGTACAATTTTTGATAAATATATTTCTGCGGTATGATCGTTTGTTTGTCTATGATTTGCCCATGATTCCAGGACACAATTAAATTATTTTTCCACATTTAACAAGGCACAATAATTAATTATAAAGAGGTTTGTCGATTTTATAACTATTTATGCTTGTTTGACGATTTACAAACTTTAATCAAATATTTATAGTAATAAATCTATGTGATAAACAAACAGACCTAAATTTGAAAAATTATTTAGAACGCATGCGCAGTTTGGACAATGCGACTCTTAAACGGCATAGCACGATATGTTTTATTTCACAATGTTGGAGCGAAGTTTTCCTTGTCTACACGCGATATAGTAGTATTATATATATGGGTAGTGTCAAGAATTTCAATTTTACTTACGTTTCTAATTTTTTATAACAATTCAAAACGAAACACTAAATAGGGTTCAATTACGTTGTAAAGTGTTTGTTTAACGTAATCGCCGATTTCAACTATATTGGAAGATTTTGAAGCTTTACTATTCCACATGGTAAATTTATTGCCTTATAAAATATTCAGCCACTCTGGCATCGGTAGTATAATTTGCACCTTCTTTAAGCCTAACAACTGATCTACAGGATCGCAACTATAAATGATCTTGTTAAGACAAAATAACTTTGTTGTACAGTATACTCAAATATTACATTAACCTGATATACATGCATGTACACTTATTAAAAGAAATATAGAATATTTCCAAATGCCACTAGTTAAAAAGGTAATAATAATCAGTAAACTCTTGTTTTCTTTGTATTTCGGTACATATTTGATGTACTTTTTTCCATTTTGGAACTATTACAATTTACTAATATAGTTACTTACAGTGATGCACTCTTTGGTGCTGCCTATACCAAATCCGTTAGTATTTCTACGCACACATTTCAAGACAGACCAAAATTTGCTTATAACACTAATCAGTTTCTTGTTGGCGCTTCTCAACCTTACGATGATAACAAGGAGCATTATTGGTAATAATTAGAGCATTATAAAATTACTATAACATCTTTATTTATCCAACAGGCGCAAGTCTAATTACAGAACAAAAATTGACAATGTTCAAATATTCATAAAAAATCCACTTGTATCCTTTTTAAAATTGTTCTAAATCAGCCCTCAAATACCTTAGAGTTCACATATTCAGACTTAATGTTAATATTAATGACCAAATAACGTCTGCTTCACTTCAGCCCGGCAATTTTTCCATTAGAATTTTATACATCTACAAATACAGTTGAATCCGTTTATAATGACATCGAAAGGAATTAACAAACACGTCATAATAAGCGGACGTCATACAAAGCGTTTCGTGAAAAAAAAAAACCTTTTTTATGTAAATATGTATGTAAAGTATTTTAATAGAGAAACATAGTAACTACATGTGTATACATACATATTAAATCAAAATAAAAATTGCACGTAATCAGTGCATTATACACATACAAGTGTATTTTTTAATGTAAGTAATCTGTAATTTTTGTCTGCTTTTGTTTTTTCATTTTATTGTAAAAACAGTCTCTAATACGATTGTGTATAGAAGAGATCGCTATGGTCAAATTATCATTTTCAATATTGCTATGAACAAATCGTGATAATAATTCTGCAGCTTTTAATGCCTCTTTTGCGGTAGGTAATGGTTCTTCCTCGACTACCTCTTCCCCATCACTTTCGAGTTGTTCCTTAGCATTAAAGTTCTGTACGATATTTTCATCGGTGGGTTCTTCGGATGTGAGGAGAGCGCTATCGATGTCAACATAATCTTCCCACATTTCCGGTGCTGCTAAAGAATCTGAATTTAGGTTTTGTGACCACAGAGATAAAGGGACGTCATCTTCTTCATCAAACTCATGTTCTGATATTTGAATAGGTAAACCGTCGTGGCTTTCAATGAATCCTGCATGTTTGAAACAGTTGTGAATCGTACTTTGTGACATTTTATTCCAGGCATCATTAACCATTAGAATTGCATCTAGCACCGTTATTTTTGTAGAAGAGTTGTTTTCATTAGCATCAAGACAACTAATCATTTTGAGCACAAGGTTCTTTCTAAAATTCGTTTTGAGTGATCGTATTATTCCCTGATCCATTGGCTGTAGTACTGATGTTGTATTCGGCGGAAGGAAAGCAAGTGTTATAGACTTTAAATCAGTAACATTTGGATGCGCCGGGCAATTATCAACCAGCAATAAAATCTTTTTCTTCTTCTTCACCAAATCACGATCCCAATCTCGAAGCCATTTTTCAAAAAGTTCTGACGTCATCCAAGCTCTACGATTGTTAGCATAATCGACAGGTAATGATTTGACACTTCTAAAACATCTGGGTTTTTGTGACTTTCCAATAATGAGCAATTTCTTTTTCTCTGTGCCACTCATATTAGCTGCTACCATGACAGTTATTCTATCTTTCGACAACTTGCCTCCACTACAATTCTCACCTTTAAATTTTAAAGTTTTGTCCGGCATTAATTTATAAAACAGTCCAGCTTCATGGGCATTAAATATCTCATCATCAGAAAAGTGTCTTCGTAGATTCGGCCACACAGATGTCAACCAGTTTGTTGTTGAATTTTGATCAACAGACGAAGATTCACCGACAATTTTTCCCGCCACAATGTTATGTCGAACTTTAAAACGACTGATCCAGCTTGCAGAACAATTGAAGTCGAGAGTACCAAAACGCGCGGCAAAAACATTTGCCTTCTCCTGTAGCATAGGGCCGCTGACAGGTATTCCTTTGTTTCTCATGATTTTATTAAACCACTGAATTAATGCTTCATCAACATTTTCTTGTCGTGATTTTCGAAGCCTCTTCGGTTTCAAAACATTTGAATTGAACGATTGCTTAATGCGGTTCTTGTTTTTAAAAATCATTGAGATTGTCGAATGACCCACGCCAAATTCCTTTGCGAGAGATGAGTTTGATTCTCAATTTCCTAATCTGCATATTATTGCACTTTTCTCCTCAATCGTAAATGCTTTACGGCGATGAGATGAAATTTTTTTTCACAGTATGTATGTACATACAATGAAAAACACAAACGACAAACGAAAAACAATACGTGACCTTCAAGCGTCAATTACTCACTGAGACTCAAAACAAAAACGAGCCACGTGCCGAACGTCGTCGGGAATCAACGAACATTACCGGAGGTGTAAAGAATCATGTCGGTCATTATAACCGGACATAATTTATTAAAAATGGGTCATAATAAGCGACATGTCACTGTAAGGGAGGTCATTATATTCGACTTTTTTATAAAGCATTTTATATGAAAACCAAACTTCGTAGTGTAATTACGTCATAATAACCGGTTGGTAAATATAGGCGGAGTCATAATAAACGGATTCAACTGTATTAAGTTATAAATTTAATGCCAATTACTTGCCTTTTATCGCAGACTAGACTATTTTGATAAGAACTAAATTTTTTTCTGTGAGAAAACTGGATATATAGTTTTCTATTGGTACTCGACGTAACATCCAAAATATATTGATAGTAAATATGTCGCACACATTAAATGTAATGACTGAATATGTGTAGTGTTAGAATAATTTAAGTAGAAAAGAATATGGAATAGACAAAATAAATGCCATATCAGTCAAATGTCAATAACTGTAGATTTGATATAATCCAATCATATTGCATATTTTTATCAACTGATGTTAAAAATGCCCAGCTATTACCAAGCATTTTATTGTGCTTTGGATAGATGGCGCCACATAACGATCAATATTTTGAGGTTATAAGAATCAGAAAAATCTCTTTATGTGACGGCCGTATATCCCGCAGCGATATTAGATACAGTTGGCCTTGATTGAAAGAATTTTTGATTATTACTCCTATTTCCCCAACTTTTAGTGAAGAATAGTCGAGGGAAGTAGTATTTTATAGACTAAATTTTATCACTATCAAGTTAGATTCTTTTTTTAAATGTCCCAAAGAGTCAGTGTTTTTTTTCAATTTTTACACTCGCCTCGACCGGGAAAACCTCTTTCCTAGTCGAGCTACACCAACACCACCTAGATAACAAGGCCTCTGCACACAACGGATGAGTCATCCATAGTAGGCCGACCGCAATTCGCCTTAATAGTCGCCTGTCACCGCGATATTCGAGAAAATGGTTATGATAGAATCTTTTATGGATTACAAATTCATCGACGTATGAAATTGAATATTCTAATTATTGATATTCAAATTAATTGATTTTTAACTAATAAGATAAGTGATGAATAGAAGAAGTCACATAATAAATAATAACGAATACTTTTACATATTTTTTATTAGTCAATGAATGAAAAGTATAATACATTGTCTAACCAGATAAAATAATTGTAATATATCAATAGATTACACAAGAATAAAAATAACTTTATTTGTTATATTATTTATTAACAGTTTAATACATTTTTCCGTGTTTAAATCGTTTACATTGTGGCATATTTTTTATTTTCACAATATCATTTTGCATTTTAGTATAATTGTTTAATAAAATATTTGAGAGGGTTGTCAACACTTTTTTAATAATTAAACTGGATGGGTGTTTTGAACAATTGTGACTGGAAAAAATTAGATAATCGGAGTCGTCTAACGACTGCAAACTTAAAGTTGTAACTAACTGCAGCTGATTTGTTTGTCTCAAAAAAATTTCTTCATTCTCAGGCAAAACTAGTTTTTGTATAACTACATATTGCTGTGACTCTTGCAAATTTATATATTAATGAAATAAATTTAATTTATTTAATCAATGTGTAATTGAGAGTCGAGCACGCATCTTAGTGCTAGGCCTTATGCTAGACTAAGATACGATGAATTTTCTGCTGAAAAGTAGGTTAAGCAAAACTTTTACATACAACTAGCTCAGTTTAAAATAAATAATTCTCTCAGGGGCAGAAAATATAAGTAGATTCTCCAATCGATTCTCCTGCTCTTTAATTATCTCCAGGTCAGGTAAAGAAAATAAAATGCCAAATAAATCTTAACATCTAATTTATTAAAAATAAATTTAAACGAATTCAAAAATTTTAATATACAAATATTTACATACAAAGAATCAATAATTCAATCATTATTCAAATTGATACATCATAATCAATAAAATATTATAAGAAATAAAAATAAATGAAGTCATAATGTTGTGAAAAGCTTATGTCTAAAGAAAAATGTGAACGTGATTATTATGAATTATATTTGTCACAGATACATGTAAACAATCAAAAATAAAATAAATTACACATGATGAATTGTACTGGAATATAAATAACCAAAAATTTACGCGATCTACTATTTGCGAACAAAATATAAACATAAAGGATATGGCTTTGCCCTAATTAGTCCTGTCCGGCGCCTTTTCTCGCTCCCAACACAGTACCATCAGATAGCAAATTCACACAGATGAGTATCCCAAAGTTCCACCCTACGAGTATGTCTTTTCAACTCGTCGGACACAACCCGAACATACATCACAATGTGCTCACTCCTTAAGGAATATATATATAAATAAATTTTATATAAATAAAATGAAATAAAATAATGTCTTTGCGTATTCAATAGATTAACTCAGCCCTGATTAGTTCTGCCTGGTGCCTTTTCTCGCTCCCAAACGCAGTACCACCAAGACCAATTCGTGTCTTTCAAATTCACCAGGACTCCATGCTATGAATTAAATAATGACTTAATTCATTTCACACATTCCTGATGTATTATTCAACACGTTAATATTGAAAACCCAAATACAACAAAAATATACTTGATATACATATAAGAAGAAATAATATATACATTAAAATAAACTTTTACCTTCTCGTGAAATTCCAATACAAAAACACCACCACAAACAAAGAATTTGGTACACCACTATACACACATTTATAACAAATATTATCTAATCACCTTAACTCTTCGTACATGGTTTCAAACTCATCCATAATAAATTTTTAAAAACTGGTTCACTTATATATATCCTATATACACATAAAACAAAATTATTAATTTCAAATCCCTTTTGTTGGATAAATAAATTTAAAAGAAAAGTAAATTATACGAAAATGAAATGATTATGCTATCCAAAGTTGTCATTACAATTACTAGAAAGTTTTGTCATAATGTATGGCATAGTACCCCTACATGCAAAACAAAACACTCTAGAAAAAGAAAATAAAATGAAATTAAATAAATTGAAAAACCGAATTCATAAATAAAATTATCTCATACATAAATAATTATTCAAGTATAACTAGAAATCTCAATGTAATACACGTTGCATGTTAAAATAAAAATATTACAAGTGTTGAATCTTGTTAAAAATTTTATAAGTGTCGAAAATCTCAAAAATTATTCTAAGTCCGGATTTAAGAGTAATCCTTTTTAAAAGAGGAGGAAGTGGTTTGTCACCTACTTTAAGACTATTTAAAGATAGCGGTTTGCACCAAGCTATCCCGAAAATTTTATCCGTCAGCTCTTTTATGCCTAATTTTCTTTATAAAAACGTACGGCAACTTTCGGCATATACCGATACCACCTCCAAAATTGTATATCGACGGTGCTGCTCTTATCGGTCACTTGGGGAAACAGCGCATTAACAATCCTTGAAAAAGGTAAACAAAGATGTGAATATAAATTTGTCTACACGTTTATGACTCATCCATGCACCTGGCGAACAATATTTCTTGCGCCGGCCTACACGGTCGATCTTCGCCGGTGTCAGTATTCTTCGGGCGAGAAACACCTTCTTATTATTGAAACGTAACATTCAATGCGTAACTTAATATTATGACTTTATAAACATTTTACTAAGATTCTTTTATTGTTTTACTTAAATAAAAATAAAATTTTCGCAAATTATTGATATAGTGAATATTTACATACACATTATGATAAAAATGAATAAAATAAAATTAATTTAAATAAAATCTTGAAGTGATCTTGATTATACTTATTTATTTACATATTATTATTTATTCAAGATCACTGCAATATGTATGTCCTGCACATGTAATAACATCCTCACTAGGAGTACATAAATTTCCTCTACTGTTACTGGTAATAATTTCGGAATGTTCAATAACTAGTTCGCTTGCGGCTGTTAAGTACATCTTGCAATAGTCACATTTAAATTTCTTTATAGCAGAATATGATGCATATCCTGCAATATAAACAAGAAGTGGCCAAATGTCATCATGAATTTCATCAATATCGTCCCTATGTACAGTACAACTCTGTAAAGTGCTTTGTATATTTTCAAAATTTATGAAATTTACTTCTTTTTCAGATACCTCTGTAAATGCTGAAATATTTTCAGAAGTAATTTGTATATTCCCAAATGCATTTGATTGCAAAATAATGGGTAATAGACTTTGAATTCTAAGTTTGCTTTCAGATTCAAATACTTGACGTATTGACACATGGTATTGTGCTCCAGCTTGTTGTCGATACTTCCCAAAACGTTCTTCCAGCTTGTCTGTTTGAATTTTGCCACATAGAAAAAAGCTGAATTCCTCTTTCTCTAAACAGTGCTTAGCCATACTTATCAACATACCTGTTGTATGCTTTAAAGCGAAGTGAGTTTCTTTTGTTAATTTTCCATTTCCATCACACTGCTCCCATCGGTCTAACCATTTCAGGAAATCCGTTAAAAAATTAAAAATATGGTCTGCAGCTTTTGTAATTGGTCCTTATACTTATTTTGTAGTCTCTTTTCTTTGAGCGGAGTCTTCACATTTACTATATCCCACCATTTAGAAATCACTTCAATGTATGTAGCTGTATCTTCAAAACTTTCGAACTGTTTTTTTGGTCCAAACTGCTTTAATGCCGTAACAATGTTTGAATTGAATATTTGGACAGCTAATTTGACATTCTGACGTTCTATTGAAGTGGGATATAAAGCTTTCAGGGTTAAACCATAACCATATTTCAATAAATTCTGTTTTTTTGTTTGGTGCATTTCCCTTAAGGCATTAAATGAAGCAAGTCTCATTGTTTCTGTTTGAAAATCTGGAAATATCATACAGTGCCCGCGGAAAAGTCTGCACTGCACCATATGGAAAAAAAATTTACTCTTTTAATTTTTAAAATTATTTTTTTGTAGTTTGTTTTTGCATAATTAGAAACCAAAAACTAACCTAAAATATTTAACATATCGCATTTGCTTCAATGCGTAAATGTCATTTAAAAATTGCCAACGTCCAAACGTGCCAGTATTTGTCAAAATATAAGAAGATGCCATAAGAAAAAGTTGTTTGTACTTTCGCGGACATCCTAAATCCAAAGTTTCGTACAAAAATTTTAATTTTAATTTTTTTTTCATAATTTTGTAAAAAAACGCCTGTATATTTTTTAAGCGTATTTTTCTCTCGAATTCTGATAAAAACCTATGATACCATGTTATAAAAAAAAAAAACAATTTGTATTTCAGAATAAGGTATATTTTTTTTAAATAAATGATTTCGTTAAGAAAAGTGGAGGACATTCTTGGACTATTTTCATATGTTCGTATGTACCATTAAAAATAAATTAAAAAACATAATGGTCAAAAAAGCTAGACAAGGCTAGGTACATAACATGTTCTAATCTTACAACTAGTGTTATTTTCTAGGTTTTTTGACCATTATGTTTGAAAAATAAACATTTTTAATATACGAAAATATGAAAATAGTCCAAGAATGTCTCTTTTCTTAAGGCTGGCGTCTCGGTACGCTGCACCGGACAATATTCACGTTGAAAACATGCCCACATTTTTTTGATAAGAAATGGAAACTATTAATTTAATTGTTATAAAAAGTACACAGTTATGTTAAGGAAACTTGATTCGAGGTCGTAGGGGGTTTTTAAATGTCTAATTGGGCTGTTTTTACACTATATACTGTGAATAAAATACCCCTTTTAGAGGTAAAAATAAATATTTTTTATCTGTAATTTTCAAATAAAGTATAGCATTCTTGCACCCCCCTTGACCTCAAAAAATTAGTTTGCATTGTAACAAAAAATACTGCAACGAAAATAATATCTTCGTTTGTAAATGGTATCCAAAATAAAAATGCGTGGACATTATATGAAATTAGGGTTACAATCAACTATAGTGTGGAGAAAAACCGTTAAGATGCAGAATTATCACGCCAGGAACTTGAATATTAGTGTAGCTTCTGGGCATTAGGGGGCACTGGAAATTGTGCGTATATATGTGCCTATTATTAATTAAAAATGTCAGGATAGGTACTTTTATTTACGCAAAAGTACAATTGCTCACAATACTTCGTCTAATAATAAAAACAGTTATATATTATTATTATTATATATTCAACAGTTTAACACTTTGCGGAATGTAATATAAAATATATACCTATAAAAAACAAAAACGATAATAAATTTGCTATAGGTATAATAATCTTACACATTGTTTACTTTCGAGCGATGTATATTTATAGCAATTTTTGACAGTTTGACATTATTTGAAATATGTGTGTTGTGATAACTGGACGAAAAGGGAAAACCTTTCTTGATTTAATATATTATGATATAATTAACTTCTTATAATGTTATATATAATAATATATAATCTAATTACGATTACATGTGTATTGTATTGTACTGAAATAAGTAAAATCTGCAGTGGTACAGCTTATATCTTGATAATCTCGAAGACTTAAACAATGCTTCTGCTCGTACTATTATCAGAATATAATATCCAAACAATCACATAAACATGGATAAACTAGAAGATGGTATACCAACTCTAGGTATATTTTATTTAGTCTACTTCAGAAAATTAAATAATTCTTGATGCACAAATTTATTGAATTCTGCGACGGGACTACAAAGGCATTTTGATACCTATAAATATATATAGGTACATTTTTTACTTATTCAATAAATTTTGAGATTTACCGGTGCTTAACGCAAATTATCATTGTGTACATTACTCTAAATAAATACTAATTCATTTATTCATAGTGTATGATTAAATAATTAAAAAATATGTACCTATGTATTTATTAATAAGAGTATATTTGAAATATGTAAATGTACAATAACTTAAATTACATCAATAACTTACGAAAGTAATTTTTATATTATACACGTACACACAAACAAAGAAGCTGCAAGATTTACTGTTGCAGAGCATAACAAAATCTATATTATTCCTACTAATAATATTTATACGTCTAATTTGCTATGATTCCGATTGATAATTGGTAGAAAGGATTAAATATAATACCTATACACGATAAATATAACAAGCTTTTTTGAAAACTTTTTGGCTTATGAGTCGCCATCTGAAAAAACCGCTAAATTTTTGCACTATACCAGTTTTTACAAAATATCTTCCAAAGTATTCCAATACTTCCCGAGATAGACCTCTTTGAATTTACAGATTTTTTCTTAAAAATGTAAAAATCAAAGATTTTTAGTTGGTTTTTGCTCGATAGTAAGTATATAGTGAATCCTACGCTAAAGTTTGACACTGCATTTATAGTAGAGGTAAATAGCTAAAGTTCCGAAGCTCCAAATGTGGCTTGTCGTCCAGACACATTTTGTCTTATATAACAAAATATCACCATTTGGTTCTTATAATGTAAAGTTGTGGTATATCTGACACTTTTGTTGATGAAACTTATGTAGTATATATAATTTATTTATAATTATTTATCAATTATTTATTTACTTACAAATTTATTGATATATAATTCACAGACCTATTGAATATATGAGATATACAAACTTAGCAATAAATGAACTTTTTTTTGTTTTTAATAAATAGATACATTAATTTTGTCAGTATTAAGTTATTGCGTAACGTGTCTTCCTAAAAGACTACAAAAATATTCAAAAGAGAGTATCATAGTCTAAACGAGCTAGAAGAATCAGTTTGGTCTTAAACTTTAGCTACCTACCTCTACTATAAATGCTATGTCAGACTTTAGCGGAGAATACACCAGTTACTTACTATCGAGCAAAAACCGATTATAAATCTTTATTTTGACATTTTTAAAAAAAAATTCTCTAATTTCAAAGAGGTCTATCTCGGGAAGTAATGAAGCTAAATATTCCGTTTTTGTATTAAATTGTAGAAAATTTTCTCTAGTTTAATAAGAACGTAAACGGCTTTTTTGCTCAAACTAATACTTTAGGAGATATTTTGTAAAAAGAGGCTAAAAAATTTAGCGGTTTCTTCAAGATGGCGGCGTCTGCGGTAGTGGGGAAAATAAGAAAACTTGGGACTTTGAAACAGTGTACCAATCCATACACCATATCAAAATATCAAAGGTACCCTAATTAATTGAACCATGCGAGATTTTTTGGTATAGTTTGACTGGGCTATATGTATATTCTCCAAGGATATTACATCGGTGGTGTTTCTATCACAGAAAGTTAATATTCTACGTTTTAGATATCTCTTGAAGGTACTAGATTTGGTAGACCATATAAAAATATGGCACAATAGGCTTAAATTATGTGTTCTGCATGTTCAACCATTTCGTCAGGTAGATAGCTTCTTTTTCGGTGGTTTATACCAAAAATTCTTTATGTTGTCATTAGGTAATAGTGAAATATTAGGTAAGTCTATTAAAAGAATATAATAGTTGATATGTCATCTTTGGATAATATGGAAAATCAAAACCTTATTTTGGCAAACTTACTTCAGTTCGGTAAAATATATTTAGGTACGTTTAACAACTAAAATAATTACTTTCACTTCTGAATGTTGCGCATCTCCAATATTATTTAAGAAGATAATAAAATATGAATAATGTTAAGTACAGAAGCGCAGTTGATTTTTGCCAAAAACACTAGTGTCACCTATAGACAACCTATAATTAAACAGATTTACTATGAAAATTAATTGTGGACTAAAATATAAACGTAAGTAATTAATACCTATTGATCTTTTCTGGTTACATTCTGAATCATATCTCCTAAACACACAGTTAAAGTTACGAAAATCACAATATAAGCTGTATGTTTTAGTTCATATGTTCAGAGACCGGACACGAGCGGCCGATGACTCATCACCCACGCGCACTATTGAAATTTTGTATTTTTAAAAAGTTTTTAATTTTATTTATATAATTGGATAACAAGTGGGTGGTGATCTATAAAATACAAAATACTTTTTTATTTGTTTATGTTGTAGTTCAAATCGAGTAAATTCTCCGTACTTTATTAATCTTACGAAATATAAGGTAGGTAAATAGAAGAAAGGAATTTAACATTAAAATCGACTTTTTTGCTGTCCGTTTTCTCGACGAAACCAGATGTTGCATCACCATACGAATAGTGCTATTCAATAACTGCGTGATGTTATACATTATTTCTTTTGTCATTCATTACACAATGTTTAGAATAAAACTGCAGTCTATGGTCGACTGTTCTACTTTTTCTACCCTTTGTAACACATCACACAAAATGTCACTCATAAATATTTTATTTTCATTACTTTTTAACAGTTTTTGTGCGGCAATAGAAGCTTGATGGCATTGTCCATCATTCTTTTTACAATGACCCATGTTTTAAATCCAAAATTCATTAAAACACATTACAAATTAAGCGAGAAAGAATACTTCAAACTGACTTGTTCTTTACCATGTTTATAGTCACATGAATTACTAAATATTGTTATTATTATTACTTCAAAAAATATTTTTTCCAAACATAAATTGTTTTATTCCTATTTATTTTATAAGGTGTACCTACTTGAAATTTTATAAATTGCTATAAATGAATGCTTGTATTTATTGATGCTTGACTGTTGAGATTATTTCTATATAGTCAGGTTCGTAATAAATACTAGCATAAATTTAAAATACCTATGTAGACAAAAACGTGTTGAAAGCGTTTCTTTAATAATTTTTTGTGCCTGTTAGTTTTTTGTCTGTCTATGTTCGAGTTCATTTAAAAGCCCCAGATATAAATTTGTTGCTGTAATAGCAATCTACATTTCTATTGCTTCATCTCTCATCCTCAATTAAGTTCGTCTATTTGCCAACATGAACCGCCACATTACCGACACCTAATCCTACCCCCCCACATTATATTCTTCATCACCACCAAACTGAAAACTAAACGCCAGCCTTAACGAAATCTTTTATTTAAAAAAAATATACCTTATTCTGAAATACAAATTGTTTTTTTTTTGTTTATACATGGTAACATAGGTTTTTATCAGAATTCGAGAGAAAAATACACTTAAAAAATATACAGGCGTTTTTTTACAAAATTATGAAAAAAAAATTAAAATTAAAATTTTTGGATTTAGGATGTCCGCGAAAGTACAAACAACTTTTTCTTATGGCATTTTCTTATATTTTGACAAATAATGGCACGTTTGGACGTTGATAATTTTTAAATGACATTTACGCATTGAAGCAAATGCGATATGTTAAATATTTTAGGTTAGTTTTTGGTTTCTAATTATGCAAAAACAAACTACAAAAAAATAATTTTAAAAATTAAAAGAGTAAATTTTTTTTCCATATGGTGCAGACTTTTCCGCGGGCACTGTATAAGGATATGGTTTTTGATTGAGCCAATTGGTTAAGAGACATTTAAATATATGGACTGAATCTATAGCAAAAAACAAATGTCTGGAAGAATCTTTAGGATGCTTGTATTCAGTTAGTACTTGAGGCGGGTTACTAAAAAATGACATTGCTTTTTTGTTTATAGCATTATATCAGTTACGACTGCCATCACAGTGAATCCAATGTCTTCCAAACCAAGAATAACTTTGTTTATAAAATGGTGTAAACTAGGGACTCCTAACGTTTTTACAGGCAAAATATACACTGCCTCTTTGTAAGGAGACAATATGCTGCTTATCATAAATTTGTGCGCGCTAGTAGCAGATTCTCCACTGTTATATGCAGTACCTACTAAATTTCCAGCTTTATAATCTATATATGGTTTGATATGGATTTCATCTAACATTAATAAAACTGTTTTGTCTTCAGCACTGAGCAACTTATATTTAGAAGCAACGTAGTGTAAGAAAGTTGATTCATCCTGTTCAAGTCGTGGATCTGTTGTAAATTTTCCGCAAACACGTTTTATTGTACTACATGATGGTAAAAGCAAATTACCAGAACTTCAAAGAAATTTGTAGGCATGAGGAGATATTGAATGCAGCAATCCGCAAAATAATACAGTTTCCCATGAATATCTTATTGTGTTTTTGGTAGTTGCATTTAAGAGTTGTAACTGCTTTGCCAAAAATTCTAAAAGATCTTTATGATGCGGTAGATTTGTTGCTAAAGAATTTAAAAATTCATCAATTAAATTTAACTTTTCTTTAATTGATTGTGTTTCACTACTCTGACTTACGACACTGGCAGTTTTATTAAGCACTAGTTCAATTTCATTTAGATTGCTCACTTTCATTGGAAACACACACGCACCATCAGAAAGCACTTTCAGTTTAACATCTTTACATAACACCGATAATTTAAGGTCCTGAGTCACATAAACACAATATTTAATGTTTGGATATGGTGTTTCTTCAATGTAATAAAAACTAACGCAGTTTCCTTTCTTGTTAATAATCCAATCACCCAGTTCAATATCTTTCAACTTAACAAAAAGTTCATCAATACTATCAAAACCTTTTTTTTTCTTGATATATTTGGTCAGTTTCAATACTTTCCGCAATTGCCTTTTCTATTTGTGTGCATTCTATTCTGCGCTTCTTTTTTTCTGGTTCTTCACGGGTTTTTAGTATACCACTTGATAAATACTCAGGACAACCAGGCAGTTGACTTGGAATAGCCCCTAAAGTTTTTTATTAACATTATAACAACTAGGTATGTATGAACAATAAGAAACTAACCTTTAGTCAAACGAGCATGACCCAATGAAGCAGTCAACCTTTCTCCAGTACTTTCAGAATAATGAACTGTAGTTTTTTCAATTTCGTCCTTTCTAAAATGCAACTCGCAAACCTTCAAACATAAAAAATAATTTTATTATTAAAAAGAGCATATGTATGTTACTTTTACCTTTGAGTTGTTTGTTAGGTTAAAATTCTCTCTACAAATAGATTTTAGCCATTTCTTACGTAATTCGTCGTCCTTTGGAAAGGAAAATGTACTCACTTTCGGACCACCTTTATAATTTCCCTTACAATTTGGAACGCAGCATTTAAACGGCATTCTAAAAAAATATTTTCATTATCGTACCATAACCTCCACACATCGCACTTTATTCACCAATAATTTCAAACAAATATGTAACCTAACACTTAGATAATTAATACTACTATGTACTTACTTGTTCAATAATGTTTATAAGGATTGTTAAAATTACCTATCAACCTCTTACAACTTTGTAAACGAAGATCGCAATATCGCCAGATTACTAAACAAATGGTCTACTAGTGATGACTCATACGATACATATGGATCTAGTGCACAGGCCTTGTTTCTAGGTGGTATTGGCTACACGCGCCAAATGTCACTTTACAGGCGATCAGTACAAAAATATTATTTTCCAATGATATACATATTTTGCTCTGAAAAGTAATTTTACTTCATGATGTACTTACACTTTTTTGAATGATAAATATTTAGTGGCGGATTCTATTAAAGGTAAATATATGTATAGTTAAGATTTCGAATCTGGTAATTACGTCACGAATTGTGGCACCTGTTAAAATCAAAATGTTCAGTAAATAAAATGTATCTTTACAATAACGTAGGTATACTTGTACTTATTTTGTCATCATAAATTCAGATATTTATATTTCATGGCGATGGCATATCTGAAAATTTTGCTCTGTTACGGAAGTTGTTATGTCATCATACAATGTCGTGTTTTTCAATTTATGACACATGTAATAACATAACCTTTAAATTTTATTATGGGTACTGTTTAGCAATCAGTGAAAACTTGGCAAGAGCTATAAAATTGACCAACGATGACGTGCATTGCCAAATTAAAAATCCCAACTCTGCAGTCTAATACGCTGTACTAGTGGTGACGTCACAGCTTAGTGAAGGTCAGTGTTCATTATTCACACAAATTGTTCGCATATGTTATTGTTGAAGTATTTTATTTTGTGTATATTAGATAGAGATAAGTTAAAAGAGGTAAGTAGTACTAGAAGAGATTATATAATAAGAATTTTAGGATAGTCTGTGATAACATAAATTGTATGAAATATATTCTAAATGTTTAAACAAGGAAACGTAATCTCAAATGTGATGTTTATCATTTTCGGTTTTTTAATAAATTTCATTTTATTATTCTTTAGCAAAAATGGTAATGTATTGGGGCTCCAGACTGCAAATATTACAATCAAAAAGAGACATTTTATAAATTTTCGAAAGACCAAAAATTAAGAAACAAATGGAAGAAGTTTGTAAGGCATTAAAAATCCTGAAATTTTTTTGTAATTATTTTTAGGCGTGATGTCGAACCAGGTCCAAGGGCCTTTATTTGTAATTACCATTTCAAGGACGGAAATAAAGAAAATTTTGCGGTTATAAGATGTAGATTTGATATAATCCAATCATAATTCATATTTATATCACCTGATGTTAAAAATGTCCAGCGATTACCAAGCATTTTATCGTGCTTTGGATAGATGGCGCCACATAAGGATCAATATTTTGAGGTTATAAGAATCAGAAAAATCTCTATGTGACGGCCTTAAGTAATAAGAGTAAGGAAACATGTACAATATAATGTAATGGGGCCAATGGAAGACGAATCTGCAACTAATGTGTAAGCATCATATACAGAATGTTATTTTGCAAATCTGCATTACAATATTAATACCTTTCATGAAGAAGAGCCCCAAGCAGTGACATCACTGAATTTTAGTGTTGCGCCCATGGTTTGGCCCACTGAAGTAGAAGTAGAAAATCATTTTTTGCGTAAAAAAGATTTGCAATAAATGTCTGCTAAATTACTTAAGCTTGAGCAACATTGTTCATATGAGCATATAATAGGTAATGACAAATACATTTTATTATATACAGCATTGCTAAATGCTGATATTTTCAATGCATAATCTTATGAAATATGTAAATATAAACAATTATTTGAAATGGAAGGTGGAAGAAGTTTCTAGCCAGGACCAACTTTTGTTAATGCTAATAAAACTTAGGCTCTCCATTTCAGTATGTCAAAAATTGCTATATCAAATATAATATTAACATGAATACATGCCCTCCACGAAATTTTATTTAAAGAATTAGTGTCAGGCATACCATCCTTATAAATACAAAATATGTGTGCCAAGTAGTTTTTCAGCTTTTATAAATTGCAGAATAATTCTGGATTGTACTGAGATTTTGACTGCTCTTCGAAGAAGCAGCATGATAACCCAAAAGTTGACTTTTAGTCATTACAAGCATTGCAATATACGTGGAAGCTATTAGTAGGTGTCACACCTAATGGATATATAAATATATGTGTCAGATTTGTATCCAGGATGAATTTCAGATAAATTAATTACCAAAGATTATGGTATATTGAATCACTTGCAATTTCTGATTTGATACTGGATGAATAGGGATTCTTAATCAGATACGTTTTACCAGAAGGGCTCTCAGTAAATATACCACCTTTTTTTGAAACGACACAATGTACAGGTACAGGTGAAGTAGGCAGAAATCATACCACTTGCTAGGATACACGTGGAACAGGCAATATGAAGAATGAAATATCCTTCAGGATTTTAGGTTTTATTCCACATAGTATGCTACTTCATGCTGATACCATATGTCAAGTGCAGCTGCAAAAAAAATACATTATCCCATAATAAAGGAACTGGAAGAATTTTTTCTGATTTAGAATAAATAGAATATATTGTGAAGCACTTGAATTGTATAAAATAAAACTTACATAAATATAAATGCAATTTTTTTTTAGGAACAAATAAACTAATGTATAATTAAGGTAATTGAACAGAAGCATGTTTTTAGTTTTGAAGGCATACGAAATCGAGAAAAAAATATGACCTACACTATTTTGCAAATAGAAACTTATGCAACTTATATTACTCGCGGGACTGGTAGACGCAAGGGGGTGTGAGTAGGTGGAGGTAGACGATATTCGGTTCTGTCACAACGCTTCGATTTTATTCACAGATTCTGTCATAGATAAAGGAATACTATAGATGGGAAACATAATGTATAAAGAATGAGTACTTACGGAACTGTTGATGCTGTTGATGTTTTATAATAAGCCAATTTTCGCTTGCCCATAACTGCTACATTATTATACACTCGAATATGATAGGTATATATGACATTTAAATGCGAGTGACGGTTTGTAATTAAACTGTCACTCGCAATTAAGTCTGCAATAGTCGACCGATTTCGATAGATTTTCGTCCTCGCTAGGACCGGTAGAGATACCGTAAAGTGGGGATAGACGACGCGAAAAACCTCGTGTAAAATGTGTGTGACAATGTTTACTGTTTAATGTTTTTTATCTTTAAAAATAATTACATAAATTTGATTTTTCTTTATATCGTACATCAAATGTGCAGCTGGCGCGTAGAGGTCGTTTTTTTTTCTTTTGTGTACCAGCCTTAGTAGACGTTAATCAAATTCGTGCATTTTTGTGGTTATTTCTGAAACACATAACTTTCTTAAGAAAATAAATTAGTACAAAAACTGACCTTGACATTATAAATTTATGCCTTTTGCATCACTAACCCAAATTTGAGATTCTAAAACTACAAAATGAGTTTAAAAGACGCGAAACGGCGATGCCTTAATTTTCGATAGGTAAACGCCCCTCTTAAAATTGAACTAGTAATGTAAAGCTTTCTAGGCTTGTCAATTTATATCTTTCAAACTAGACTTGGCATCAATTTCGACTGAGTTCTATAAATTGAACTTAAAATTGATAAATGTAATACAAGCTTTATTGTTTTAAATTGATTGTATTTTTCCATATACATTAATAAAACAAGAAATTAATGTTGCTTAAAATTTAGTTTCTTAAAATTACATTTTATCGACAAGTGTGTGGAATAAATCTACTTTCATAAAATTCTGTTAAAATGGATATGTTTTGAACCCATGTAGAATCTTTTTAAATGTATATTTTTTAACACTTTTTTTGGCGGTCTGATTGTAGCAGAGGTTCGTATATGTGATATGCATCTGCCGTTGAATTTGATGCCAATAATCATCCTTTTTGTTGATAACTGTGACACCACCTTCCTTTTACTTTCTTATACTACGTATAAGAAAGTGTATTTTCAACCTCGAGATTTTTGCAGATGTCCACGTTTTGAAGTCCCCTGATACCGAAAAAGTGGTTCTTAAAAAATGTCTCTCTCTCTCTGTGTGTGTGTCTGTCTGTGTGTGACCACGATAGCGGTCAAACCGCTGTAGATATCAATTCCAAATTTTGTATTTACGTGTACAATCTCCCTCTTGAGATCTGATTAGTTTTTCAGTAAAATCGGTGGACCGGAAGTAGCAGTTTACTTTAGTGAAAAAATCGAATTTTGCCAATATTTCGTCAATTACTAAGTTTAAACAAATTTATAAAGAATTGAAATGTACGCAAAATTAAATTTGAGACAAATAATCTTAAAAAGGTTTTTCGAAATTCCAACCGGAAGTAGGTCTTTTACTCTTATCGAAAATCAGTTTTTTGCGAATATCTCGCAAGTCATGCTTTCTAGGCAGGTACATTACGAGTATAAAAGTATTTAAATTAAAATTTTAAATATCTTTTGTATAAAAAAAATTTCAAAATTCGGACCGGAAGTACCACTTTTACTCTTACCGAATATCGATTTTTTGCAGATATGTCGTAAATTATGCATTCTATATATATTTATTAAGAGTACAAAAGTATTTAGAGTTGAATTTGCAATATTTTTTGTGTACATGAAATTTCAAAATTCGGACCGGAAGTGGCACTTTCACTCTTAGCGAGTAGCCCTTTTTTTCGAATATCTTGCAAAGTATGCATTCTATAGCGATTTATTAAGAGAATGAAAGTACTTAGAATAGGATTTTGAATAAGTTTTGTATCAAAAAATTCTTAAAATTGTATAGTTTGAAACGCTCATACGTATAAGAAAGTCGTGTGGTGGCCACACTTCATTTTTTTAAAATGTTTTTGGGTCTTTGTTATTTTTTCTACCAGCGAAAGATTTCTCTATTTATATGGACACTTTACTTCTATGACAATATTATCATCAACGAGACCATCTGGACTGGCTCCTTGATAATCTTAGTAGTGGAAAGCCTAGTCGGGCTTCACACCGCAAAAAATAGATGTAAATGAATAATATATATTGTCCTGTTTTTTTAAAAATATTAATTGCTCTATTATATTAATGTTTTCAAATAAAAATAATACGAAAAACGTTTGTATAGCATTATATTACTGTTGAAAATTATAATCTTCTCAATGCAACTGTTTACTGTTCATTAGCGAAATTAAATTCGAAAAATGTCACCGTCTGTAAGATCCGAACTTCGGGCTACCAGCTGCCCCTAGGTGTGACGCAACACCGATTCATTTTTAACAGACAGCGAAATTTTCAGAATATAATTTTGCTGATTAACAGTTATCAGTTGCAATTGGAACGATTACAATTTTGAATAATTGTTTTGCATTAAGATAAATGTTTTATTTTATTATATTTACTAATTAATGTTCTAGCTTAATAAGTACTTTTATTTGCAGGACATTCGTTGCCAAATTCTACAAAACAAAAAGACAGATACATCACACATCCACGGTTTCTCGGAAAGGACGATTCTGAAATTCGAATTTTAGTGCAGACACCTCTCAGTACAACAGCAACACCACCCGAATCAGAATACAAGTGCTATACATGTGGTTTTCAAACGCCAAGAGTAGATGTAATCTTCTTACATAATAAGTATCATTTGAACACGAGCTGTAATTCAGCGCACACCTCGCCCAAGAAAACGAAGAAAAGCCCGTCTAAAAGGCCCAAGAAAAGATTACGCATGCCAACTTCTAAAACGACATCCATCGACGAAGATTTGGCCCTGTTAAGACAAGGGCTTCCCGTATGTTCTGATCATACGACTAGTGAAGAAAGCAGTAGTGAATCAGAAGATGAACCTGTCATAAAAAGGAAGGCAAAAGTTAAATCCCCGCCAAAACCGAAGAAAATTAAAACTCCACCCGCTCCTGAAGTTAAGAAACAAACCGATATTCGCACAGATTTGTTGGCGGAATGGGACGATGATGAAGATGACGAGGAACCCCCAACGGCTGAAAGAATATCACCTAAACCTACCGTTTCTGCCGTAGAATCAAAAAGTGCACCCGAGCCTCCAAAATCTGATGAGAAAGAAAAATCTTGTTTTGACTTTGTTGAAGATGAAGAAGATTTATTAACGGCTTTAGAAGGTAGAAAAATACCTCGAGTTATACCTCCTACAGATAAGAGAAAATCCATACAAGATTGTGAAGATGAAGCAATGATAGTAGTAAATGAAGAGATAAGTGTCACGACCTCGCGTAGTCCATCACCGAAGAATAACGAAGACAGCATAATAGAATCTGAAAGCGAGAAGGCAAAAGATGGTAACGATTTAGAAATACATTGTCAAATTGAAGAGAACGATGCTGCTACTAGAAAGAGTCAATTTCAATTAGAGTTTGAGGCATTTAATGCATTAAGAGAAATAAGCGTTCCCGAAATGATTGATAGTCCGCCTCTCACTAAATATGAACAAAATTTTCACGATGTTAAAACTATAAAATTTCCCGATAAAACTGATGAAGAGCCAAATGATTCTAAAGTGGCATCATCTCCAACACCTACTAATAACGAAAATGCAAAAACCGAGGAAGCCAAACAGTTAGAAACTATTAAAATAGAGCCAGTTGTGGAACCAGTTCCAGAACCAACGAAAGAACCTGTGGTGAGAAAGACAGAAGTTGCCACGAAATTAACGAATCCAAAGAAACGTTTCGTAAAGACTTTCGAAGATGAAACCAAAAATTCTACTCGAGAAGAAAATGCAATACTGGAAATGAAAAAGGAACCTAGTCCAGAGCCAGTCAAAAAAGAATTGAAGTCACTTGAAGTAAGTAAATTGAAGACTCAGTTAATGAAAAAATTAGTCGATTCGTCGCCAAAGAAAGAGAGTATCAGACGATCTGAGAAATCTAACACAGCTACATATAAAAGTAATAAACGAATTGAAAAAATTACACCCGTGAAAAGTAAAGTAAGTAAAAGAAATAAAGATACTAAAAGTGAAAACCAATCGGGAACTTATGCAAAAAAGAAAAGATATTTTATAGAAGAAAGCGATGGCCAAAATGATTATAGCCAGTCAAAGTCTGAAGTAATGAATGTCCAAAAAGCAGTATCAGAGAATCTTCGTGATAGAGTGCCAGAAGATCGCATAATTTCAGAGTGTGAAACAAATAACTTCAATCAATTAGAATATTTAAATACGTCACCTACTAAAATTTTTAGGGAATTAAACGTCGACAAGGATGAATATCCCGCAGGTAATCTGTCGGAATCCCAAAAATTGACAATTCAGAATATTATTGGTGTTAGTTCGCCGAAATTAACTCCTCAACAATCGTCAAGTGATCAGTCTAGTTTTAGAGAAGAAAAAATACCAGTCGTAGTAATTTCTCAGGAGAGTGTTGCGGAAATTAAAGATAGAGTTGAAGAAAGGCTTCTTGAAGATGTTGAAATTGAAAGTCAAGAAAAGAATCAAGTTGAAGCAATCAAAATTGATGTAGAAAGTGTGGAAGATGAAGAGATGAATAAATTAGTTTCTGAGGAGCCAGGCGAAACCCAGAAGGAAACAAGTGAAAGTAACGTTGACCATATCACCACTACCAGCACCGCACTTTATCAAATTGACGAAAAACTGAGTCCTAGAATATCCGAAAAGTTACCAGATGAAATTATTGAGAGATGTCAATCAAAAATTGTAGAAGATTTTCAGGTTAAAGAAGAGACTCCAGAAAATGTTGATGAAAATTTGAAAGATGATATTCTTGTAAGAACCAGTGCAGACGTTATTGAAAAGCCATTGGAGAAGGACGAAGTGGTGACAAAAGAAGATGAAATAAGAATGCAGGATGAAATAAAGCAAATGGAGGAAATAAAGCAATTAGAAGAAGAGGTAGGTATGTTATTAGAAAAACAGCGTGCAGTATCGAATATTCAAGAACTATCTGAGCAAACGATTCCAGAAGAAAAAATGGAAGTATCAAAGCAAGAAAATTCGGAAAAAGATATAATAGAAGACGTTGACGTGGAAAAAGTGGAAGAATTTGAAGGAAAATCTGAGCACGTATTGATAGAAACGAAGGAATTACCAGAGCTTCAAATTCAGGAGAAGGTAGATGTATCTCCTGAGAAGTTAGAGGTATTATCAGAAGAAAAAATAGAAAATGAGACAAGTAATAAATCGGAGGAATCAAAAGAAGACTTGCTTGAAAAACTACCAGAAAATAAGATTAGTACTAAAGAGGACCTAATTCCAAGTCTTGATCTTGATGAAAGATTAATGACAGGCACAAGTCCTAAGGTAACAGAAACAGAAGTAAATGTTGAAGAATGCAAGAACAATATTAACAATGCTCCGAATAATCTAACTATTGATAAGGAAAATGAAACATCTGTGCAAGCTGATAAAGAGGATTCTGTATTGAGCAATGAGAATAATAAAACTGATTTTCATTTACCTGCAGGGTCTCTGGGGAAAAACACAAGTGATCTGGTTAAATCGATGTTTGATGAAGAAGAAATGGTTAATATAGAGGGTAATTTAACTGTAGTTACGGAAACTGATCTGGCAGATAAACAAGTCGAAATTGCAACAACACCAGAAGTATCTAAACCCATTACATTATCTACTTTTTCTATGGATTTTTGTGACGACGTCGAATCATACGTTAAAGGTGAAACAATAATGCAAGATTTTCCAACAACGAAAAGTAGTTCACTTACTGATGACGTGGCAAAAGATGTGACCGCGCAAGAAAATACAGCGGAAATTAAAATTACGGTAGAACCAGAAGATGAAAATATGGAATCGTGTCGAAACGAAACAATCAACGAATCAAATCAAATGAAAAAAGGCGACAGTGTAGATATTGTATTAGAAGCTATTAAAAGTGAAGAAAAGCCTGAAAACGAAGGGAGTGAATTGAAGAAATTTGAAAATGTAGTTACGCCCGCAAAAGATGTACCGCCTGCAGTGATAATGGAAGAAGGGTATGGAGAATCCGTTAAAGAAGAAATTCCCGAAGCAATTTTATCTATACACGAAGAAGGCGTGAAAGTTCACGTCGGTATGGAAGATATCTACAAAGCAAATCTAGCAATGGATGTTCCTGCGAAGACTGACTCAAAGGAAATAACTGACGATATTGATTCAAATAAAAAGGATTCTACTGCTGATAATACTGTAAAGGAAATATCTCAGAAAGAAGAAATAATTATTCCACCCGTGGATATCTCCGTAGAATCAGAAGTTGCTAAAATTACAGACAGTATTGTCGAACGAGAAGGTGCACCGGAAATTGTGATAAAAGACATCCATCGTAATACTTCATCAACAAAATTATTAGAAATATTAACTGACAGACCAAAATCAAATCATACGAAGCCGGCTCCAACTACCCCTCCTGCACCTAAAATTGATGAATCTTCTACGGCACCGTCCAAGATAACGCAAAAACATCCAAAATTTGTGACGAAACAGGCTGCAACACCGGGCCCAAGTAAGAGTACCAAAGCCACCATCCTTTCTGATAAATTAATAAAACCCATAGATGAGAGCAAAACCGTTTCGGTCAAGAAGGTCACGTCGAAACGATCATATCAAGATGTGGAAGATATCGATACGTATATTATTCAAAAACCCGTCAAGAAATTAAACGTTTCTGCGGAATCTGATACGAAAATGGCTAAAAAATCATCCCCTGTTATCTCGAAAGGAAAGGCACGAATCTTACAGCAAACCATTATAACTCCCACAGGTGATATTTTGCAACCGCCTGTATCTCAGTCCCAAACAGATGATAACATGTTCGATATAAATTCGATGCCGATTGTTTTGAGTGATCAAATTTTGACACCCGAAAGTATAGAGAACATGCAGATCGTGTTGCAAGAAAATACTGCCACGACTAAACCTCAGGCAACTCCTGTCAAAAAACAAACGCAAGGACAACAGCAGGTGAAATTGTTAAATAAAACACAAAGTCCCGCAGGTGCGAGTATGAAAGAAACAATATTGAAATCTCCGGTTCAAAAACAGATACAAATAAATAAACAAAAAATGCAGAAAGTCTATCCTAGCACCCCGAAAATCATAAAACATAATCCGTCAATCATAACGCAACCTGGTAAACAGGGTAAGTTTATAATTGTACCCGCCACGACAACTGCAACGGGAACCAAGTACACTGTAGGGAAAAGAGCTGCAATTATAAAGAAACCGCCGCAGAAGGTAGTGACTCCGGTAAGTAAAACACCGGACGTACCAATGACAGCCGCTGGAAATAAAATAATGATATTGAAAGGTCAGCAGCAAAAGATTTTATTGAGCACTCCACATAAACAATTACCGCAAACTAAGGTTAAAGGTAGGAGTGTGCATAAGCAAATTATCACTAAAGACTCACCGCAACAAAAGGGAGCTAATATAATTTCGCAAACAATCTTAAATTCGAAAGGACAAATTACTAGTACTTTACCAAATCAAAGCCCGATGAGTAGTCGAAGTCAAATCATAGCTTCTATATCGCAGCAAAACAGAAATATTAAAATAGACCCGGCGAAGATGAAGAGAGCACAGCAGCAAAGAATCGCCTTGCAGAACGAAATTTCAAAGCCCAGTACGAGTGGGCAACAGCGAACTATAATCATTAAGAATCCCCAAGGACAAACCGTGAAGAAAATACAGGGATCTGATGATGCTCTTTTAGATCAACAAGTCGCCGAACAGTTGCAAGCGATAAGTCGAGCATCTGCTAATCAACACTTAAAAGATTTGTCACCTAGAACCGCTTTAAAATTGCCATCTAAGAAGCCGTACCTGAAGAAACAGGAAATTAAAGTTCCAAAAAATTTGATACAAAGTACGCAAACGTCTAATAAAAATGTATCCGTTCCGCCTCTGGCACCCATATCCCCCGCGAAGAAAGTCGAGAAGCACTACAAAGACGCGAATAGTGAATTATCTATTGGGGTGGATAAGTCTGACGAACCGAAGAGACAACCGCATCAGTTAGTAATACAGGACGCTCAAGGCAATCAAACAACAATAACGGAAGGGCAAATTCTTGCGTTGCCAAGTGAAGCAATAGAAGGTCAACCTCATTCATACGTTTTAGTTACTTTAGATGAAACTGGAAACTTGACGCCGTTAAATAGTGAAGCGCTGATGTCCTTAGATCCCAATCTGAACTTAACAAGTGATCTCGGTAACATGGTGTTGCAAATAGATCAAGGCGTCACCCCCGAACCCGAAAGTCCAGTACCTGAAACTCCACAACGAGTGGTAGCCGAACACATAGAAACGACGAATCCTCAAAATGTTCTGGTGAAGGAAACCGTGGATAAAACTCCGGTAGAAAATGCTCTACTCACCGAAACTCCAGCTGCTACGGAAACGAGTGATCAAAATGTGCAGGCGGTCATAAATAGTGGTGAAATGGGACAGCTGATAATAACTGGTGATGCTGCCGCTGCACAAAAGTTTTTGGAATCTCTAGCAGAGGGAAACGCCGATCTAGCTAATCTTCTAGCTAATGCCGAAGGAAATGTTTTGATCCAAGCCGAAGGTCAGCAAATTTTAATCAATACAGATACTGAGAATCCCATGTTGGTTATGAATCCGGAAAATATAAGCGGTGAAACTAATGAGAGCACTGGTAATCCTGTATTCGCTAGTCAGCCTGTCAAAAATCAAGATATCCTAGCGGCCGCGTTAGCTGATACTGACGTTTTTCAACAAGATCAGTCCATATCACACACTCCGTCGAAAATAGTGACACAATCGCAGCTCAGTCCTAACAATCCTCTCTATCCAATGAATGTTGGTAACGTTTTAGAGACCAATTCGATGAGTTCTCCGATAATGACGCCTCTTGAAGTGCCGAGCACTAACAGTAAGAAAATCGATAACGAAAATGAAATACTCACTCAGGTGCCGAAAAATGTCGATTTACCAATTACGATAACCGATCCTAATATATCTCAAACGGTTGCGCAACAACAAGTCGCCGCCTTGATGGCCACCGAATTACCAACCAATTTAGATTTACCCCTGGCGATACAAGATCCTGGATTATCGGTTACGTCAACGGAAATGAATAGTCCATCGTTTGTCTATTCCTTGCCAACTTTAGATGATACCGTAGATATAAATCAGAAGGCGTTCAGTGGTTCGATATCTATGCCTTTATTGACCGAAGAGCCGGAAGATCCTATTGCGGAAAGTTCGAATGGTGGTGCCAAAAAGGCGTCCGAGTCTAAAGAGAAAAAAGACGAAGATGATACGAAAAACGTTGAATTAGACGAGGTCAAGAATTCAAAAGAAGCCGATGTTAACAAATCGGACGACAAAGAGATCGAAACGGACGAAAAAAAGACTGACTTCACTGAAGGGTTGTGTGCCATGCGCGGAGGAATTTGTAATTCCTTGAGCGAACCACCACCGGACATGTTTGATTTCGCAATGGAAAATCAGTCGTACGATACTCCCCAGAATTCCGACATGGATGTTCCTATGGATTCAACGCGGAGTTCTGGACTGAGCAATGCGATAAATGATCGAGAAAGTAGTGTTTCTAGTATGGAAGAACGCAAAACCGATGACGTGGCACTATACACCGCTAACACTTCCCCCAGTACTAACACGGACGATTCATGTGAAATACCGGTCCAGCCTCCGATAATTGCCAAGCCATTCGAAGAGAACGGCACTACCGATTCGAGATTTGGCGAAGAGGAAAAGTCAACTACCGGCGGAGATGTCTGAAATAAAAACAACAAAATTTTATTTTCGATGACTGATCGTGTTCTTTTCTATTGCTTTTTTTTTGTTACGTATGAGTATGTATATAAAATATGTACAGGTTTAGTGGTATAACATTTACAAAAAGAGAGTGCAAAATTTTATTTTATTTGTACATAAAATTGTTATTTATGTACATGCACAATGTACATAATTGGAAAAAATTGCATGTGAAGCACGTTGCGGAACAACAAAATGAATCATACATTTTCCTCTCATAGTCTACTTATTATATCTTTATAATATTAGCGCACTTCTCTACGCGATGATGCTACTACGTTAGGCAGAAAAGTATCATTTATGTTTTAGACTAGATTATGTGTAATATGTGTGATTCACCATTTATGAATGAAGAAAGCAAGAGACAAAACATTTGGTAACGGCGTAAATGTAAGTTTTCTTTAGATGTAAGTTTAATTATGTTTAGAAATGTATTCTTAATTTTACTATTCTAATTATGTAGTTTTAATATAATGATAAAACTATATTGTTTTTAATATTGCTGTTTGTTATTTGAACACATTCCTATCATAGCTGCTTTCCTATTACGTATAACCCACACAAACCATTTCAGGACTCATAAAATAATATTCATACACCTTTTGACATTTGTCATAAATATCTTTTGACGTTCGTTATAATTGCCATCTAAACATTTTAAATTTGTTAACAATGCTTGCCTCCTAAACAGTATAGCCAAATGTTATATAAAATACCGTGCCTTCAAATACTTTCCGCATTAGAGTAGGCTGTTTTTGAAGTTTTTAAAGTAATCAATGTTGGTGTACATGCTAATATTTTGAAAACTTCAAATTCTGACAGTTGTCATACTTAAATTCAAATTATAGACGCCTATTATTATTTACATGACATAACCAAACTATTAAAATTATGCACTGTTACCAACCATTAAAAAACAGCATGTCCGTCTCTAATGCGGAAATTACCGCGCGATCATTTAAATTCTAAATTAGAGCAGGCTGTGAAATTTAAATTAAGTTGGTATATAAGTACCACGCGATCATTTAAATTCTAAATTATAGCAGGCGGGATTTTTTTTATTAGGTTGTCCAGAATGTCAATTATTGATTAATTAGCATTTTGAAACGTCACTTTGAGAATTCAAATTGTAAATTAGTACCGCGCGATCATTTAAATTCTAAATTAGAGCAGGCTGTGAAATTTAAATTAAGTTGGTATAATAATATAAGTACTAATTTCATGAATTGTCAAAGTGACGTTTCAAAATGTTAATTAATCAATAATTGACATTCTGGACAACCTAATAAAAAAAATCCCGCCTGCTATAATTTAGAATTTAAATGATCGCGTGGTACTTGTATACCAACTTAATTTAAATTTCACAGCCTGCTCTAATTTAGAATTTAAATGATCGCGCGGTACTAATTTACAATTTGAATTGTCAAAGTGACGTTTCAAAATGTTAATTAATCAATAATTGACATTCTGGAGAACCTAATAAAAAAAATCCCGCCTGCTATAATTTAGAATTTAAATGATCGCGTGGTATTTGAAGGCAGGGTATATGTTTTACTATGGGAAGGCATATATCCTGAAATATTTATTAATTTAATTTTATTGTTTTGAAATTGTTCCGGCCGATCGAAATTTGTGTGGTATTGAATAGTTGTCTTTAGTTCGTACTTTGGCCGTGTCGGTTGCCAAAACTACTATATCATAGTTTTAAGTCTCCCTGGAAAATTTGAAATTGTACAAAAGGCAGCGTAGTAATGACGGCGATGCGAGTCTATCGTTAAGTTGAACCTGAACTGATTGTAAGATTATTTACGAATATCTGACTTATAAAAGAATACAAGCTAAATTTGGTCAGAACGGGTTTACACTAAAACACCTTCACCACACTAAAGCACAAAAATGGCTAAATACGTATTTCAACAACTAAGTTGTCATCATCAGTAGCACTGATTAAAAATCGCGCTGTCTACACACCGTAGCGTACAGAACAACACTGAGTGTTCTGTACGCTGCGGTGTAGACAGCGCGATTTTTAATCAGTGCTACTGAAGATGACAACTTAGTTGTTGAAATACGTATTTAGCCATTTTTGTGCGTTAGTGTGGTGAAGGTGTTTTAGTGTTTTTGTGTAGTTTCAAGCCACAAACTCCAAGTTTAGTTTCCAGAACGGGTTTGTCAATTTATTTATAAAAGGCATAAGAAATGCTGACTATTATTATTGTGGAGAAATTGTTTTCTTCAAGTTTATTAAAAACCAAGGAGCACACTTTTCTGTGCAGAAATATGTCAAATATATTGATTTAGACCAAATTATTTAAGTGAAGGTAAGTTTTACTAAACAGAATTATTTTTTGTAATATATATAAGATTGGAGATGGATTGTTTCAGTATTTATATCAAAAATCAAAGACAAATTTTGCAACCTATTTACATATTTGTTAATAATCCTGACTAGCTTTGCTGTTAGGGATTATGATGGTTATTTTTTTACGTTTTACAATTTCCACCCCTGCGCGAATGTCAAATTTGACATTAGAATTCCGGTAAGTCCAATATTTAAATCCGATAGTCAATATATATAGCAGTGATATTTATAATTATAGACAAAATCAACTTTAAATAGTATGAATTCGAAACATCAGGTTAGTATGCTTTCATCATATTTTCAATATTATTGTTGAACTTAAACATGATGTATTTTGTAAATTGAATATTTAGGCACGACTTTGGTGGTAAAACAAATAATGGATGACGTTCCGAGTTATCGATTTAATAACATGAAAAATTCCTAATCGTAATAAGGCGTAAGTCAATTACTCTAGTCGCTGAACAGATTCAGTGATCACGTTGGGTTCACGTGATCACACCAAAGTCGTGTGCACACAAGCACATAAAATCATTCAAGGATCAATGTTTGTAAAATAGTTATCGCCGATAGTACTTGACGTAAGAAATTGTGCATATTCAAATGCTTTCTATATATAAAGACATTTCACGACTGTCATAATTAATAATATACATACACTTTTTGACATTTATCATACAAATAAAACAAATTTGTGAACAATGCTTGTGTAATAAACAGAATACCCAAATATTAAATAAAATATAGATACAGAAAAGTAACATTTAAGAACTTTATTTACAATATTCAATTTGTAACTGGCTTTCATATAATAGTATTTCACTAGCAGAGAATATGTATCCTAAAATATTAATTAATTAGTTTAATTTTATTGTATTGAAATTGTTCCTGTCGACGAGAATTTGTAGTGGCATCAGTGATGGTAACCCTGACTCATTATAGATCGGTAGAAAGGTCGGCAATATTCAGTAGATTATAGAAAATATCGCTAGATTAAAGAATTTACAGCTTTTTTAGGAATATCTTCTTTTATTTATTATTTACAACAATATTTAAG
Organism: Amphimallon solstitiale; assembly: GCA_963170755.1. Lineage (NCBI taxonomy): Eukaryota > Metazoa > Arthropoda > Insecta > Coleoptera > Scarabaeidae > Amphimallon > Amphimallon solstitiale. The sequence continues at coordinate 11,257,926 of OY720681.1, forward strand.
TAACATACATTAAATAGAATATAAAATTTAAAAATAAAAAAATCTCATTTTACAAAAAATTACTCGTTTTCGCCATCTTCATAGAGTGTATGCTTAGCCATTCTCAAAGTTAGTTTTTTTTTTCAATTGGAAAATCAAAGCAACTTTTACATATTTCCAATGTATTGCTTAGCAAGAATTAACCCGTAACGTTGATTGTATCCGTACGTAGCTTGTTTCTCTGTTTAGTTTTTAAATTATTGACCGTAGAAAAAATTCTTTCAACATTGGCCGAAGAATGCGGCAAATAAAGTAAATTAAAAACAAATTTTGTAAGACAATTAAATTTACGTGTTCCGTCGCCGAATGTTGTCGTTTCTACTTTTTGCCAAAATAATTCTACATTATCAGAAAAAGAGTTAATTTCGTTAGTATTTCTTAAAATACGCCATTCATTGTCCAAAGTCTGAAGGTCGGAATTGTATAAAAAATCCGGAAAAATAAGTTGCTATGTCGGTAATAGGTTGAATTAATCCTGATTTTACAACTACTGGATCTAAAAACTAAAATTTTTCCAAAGCATTATTCTTTAAAGGAAACTGTTTAATTATTATTTGATCACATCCATATACATAAAAATCCAAGCATCTTAGTCTTGTTCTTTGGTAAGTGACGTGCTCGATATTGTTTGTATCATTTTCGCACCAAAATTCACTTGAGAGCCACCCTCAAAAAATTGGTAAACAATATTTATTAATGATTTTTCATAAATAAATTAGTGATAGAAATTAGTAAAAGCAGCAGTAAAACTAGAAAATATAGTTATTTTTAGAGGTTCACGATTTCGTAGTATTTCAAAAATTGAATTTTCTATGTAATTTTGAGGTTTGAATGAGTGAAAATGAGCGTTTTTAGGTAAATGTATTAAAAATGAGTATAAACAGCATTAAATTTAGAAAATATGTCTATTTTTAGTGGTTCACAATTTAGTGGTTACTCAGAAAATTGGATTTCTATGTTGATTTTTGGTTTGTACGAGCAAAAATTGATAAGAAACATGGTTTTTGATATAAATGTGTTAAAATAATGATAATGGTGACTAGAATTTAAGTAAAATGTGCTGCAAAATCGATAAATATTTCTGAATTTGTGCGTTCAAAATTATGCGGTCCGAAACCAGCATTATATAGACTACTAACATGTACCTACATAACAAAATAAATACTAAAATTATGTTTAAATAAAGTAATTACCCTTTTTAATTTCTTCCTCTAATATAGAAGGAGCAGCAGTTGCAAACGCTTCTAATGTGGGTTGTTTCGAAATCGCTTTTGGGTTTGTTTGATGAGTAGCTGAATTATTATGCTTCATGAGGGCATCCTTTCCACTAATTATATTTATATTTTTGTCGCATGAACTGCATTTTGCGTACTGAAAGCCCTTTTCACTTTTTTTTAACCAGCCTTTAAAAGCATCTATTGTTTCCCACTCTTTTTTATAAGTTTGGTTGTATTTCTTTTTTTTAATAACGCCGGAGCTGCTACCTTCATTGCTACTATCACTAATTTTTGTTAGTTAATTAATAAGAAAGCACGACTAGATTTCTACATTCAATCTACTAAAATAAAATGAGGGAATAGGAAGTTGTACGTATATATAGTGTTTGCTCGGTGATTTCCCTATATAAATGTATTTAGGTGAATAGCCTTATTTTGAAGTGAATTTAATGAATGACAATTGCTATCTATCTATTTTTATTTTCTTTTCTTTCTTTATTATCAGTTTTAGATAAATAAATTCTTTCTTAGAGTAAGACACAAGGAAAATGAGAAACAGTTTTTCGTTAAAAATACTAATATTAGTAAAAATAGTAACACCCAAAGTAACTGCCTATCTGTTTATAGGTAGCTAACATCCATCAGATTGGTTATTCTAATTTATTTATTTGTTGTGCAGATTAGCCTTTTAAGAATTGAAATATTTTGGTAGAATTCTATAGCACTTTGGTAGATATATATTATACCTTAATTCGGTAGATCTACCGAAAAATCGGTAGGGTTACCATCACTGAGTGGCATTGAATTGTCTCAAATATTATGTTCAGGTATTTGATAAAACTTGAAGTGTTATTCCATTTATAGATTGCTAGTTAAATATATTAGAACGGCATCCAGATTTGTAAAATAATGATTATGTTTTACGTACCTTCTACTTAATGTAAATAACTATTTTCAAAAATAGTACAAACATAAAAATGCCACTGATTTTAAAAAGGAAATCTCAATTATATCTACTATATAATTTATTTACATATTAGGTACAATTAAACATATTTATAAATAACATCTTTTTTCTGATCAACAGTCTGCAACTCCAGTTTAACAGGACATTGGAGCCAAAAACTCAAAAGCTCTTCTGTATAACCAATTAAAAAATACATTTTTCTTGCACTTACACTGCGTCTAACAATACCAGCTATTCTTATTATATTATGCTGCCTTTTGATAATTATCTCGCTTACAAATAATGCATGCCATGTACCTGTCACAAATTTTCTTATGAACATATCTTCAACTGCTGTTTCTGCAGTTCTTAAGCCGCCTTCAACACTAGCTAAAATTTGAAGGAAGAAAATAAACATAAGAGCAATTTTAGTTTGTTCGTACATGTATTCCAAGAATTCCATGATTTTCTATGAGCAATTTGATGCGGAGGGTTTGCCATTTCATAAGTTAGGGGGAAGTCCTTCTTGGGGGTGATACGATAACGGCCTGCTTGTACTTTGTGGCATGCTGCAGAGGTATGAATAGCACTTTTCGTGTGTCCTTGTAGTTGTGATAATTTGGAAAATATCTGAAAATATTATTATACTATAACAGTAATAAGAATTAAAATACATTTATTACTTGTCTAATATTATTTGACATTTTATAGGTTATATTCCTAATATTTCCTAATATCTGGTTACTGGTTATATTCGTTATTATTATGTTGGCTCTTCCTACCTACTTACAAAATGTACAAATATATTAAAAAATCAAAAATATTTATCTCATACATCCTGTAAAAAAACATAGTCTTATTAAGATTCAATATAATTTATAGTTTTATCATACATGTTAAAACGAAAATACTCTTCATAAGAGCTCCAATATAATTCCATTCAGTTATTTAATTTTTTTTGTGATACAATCCATAGATAGAAAGAGTCGAATTACTGAACATCGATGTTCACACTATTGTTTATTGTCCACCAAATAAATTTGAGGAGGAACGTAATTTATAAATTTATTATCTTTTCTTTACATAGATTTTAATAATAAAGCAATAATAATAGTAATTCAAAATGGCAACAGGTAATTGAACTACATTTCTTTTACATTCCTTTCCTATAACGAATATTTTGTTAAACAGAACGAACATCTGGAGATGGAATGGATAACAATTTAATAGCTTTATCAGATTGTAGTAATGACGATGTGCCTTTTCGATTAAATTTACGATCGTCTGAAGCGATATTGAATTCTTTAAAACCTATACAACCAAGTGGTAAGATAATATCACTTGTTCCAAAATATGTGCCAAGAGAAACCAAAAAAACAAAATATTTGACAAGGAAACCAAGGGAACCCAAGTTTGTACCTTATGAACCATTTAAGGGAGCCGTAGAACCAATAATTCCTATTAAGAAAGTGATTAAAAGAGAACCTGTGAAAGATAAAAATAATATTGATATTCATGACTTGGTAACACAAATGTCAGAAATAAGAGTACATGAATTAAGCAAAGCAAAAATTGAAGCACTGAGAAGTGAAGAAGAGCTTATAACTAGAAAGCAATGGCATCAGGAAAAGGAATCTTATGAGACCGACATAAAAAATCTCAGAGAAAGTAATGCTCATTTAGAAAATCAGTTAAAATTTCAAGCACAGGTATTACATATTTAGCATTTTGCATTATTTATTTATATATTAATATAGTGTTTTAATTTATTTAATAGTACTTTTCCAAATTATGTTTAATAGGTGAATAGTGAATTAAAAACTTTGTTGGTAGCTGCTGTTGGTGAAGATTTAGAATCAAGAGTTCAGCATTTAACAGAAGATAAATTACAATTGGCTAGAGCATTATTAAAATCAGCAAATCATTTAACATCTCACCAAGAGCAAACAGAATGGTTATCTGGACAATGTGAAGTGTGGAGGAGTAAATTCTTGGCATCAAGGTAATAACATCCATTTTAACTGTAAAGGTTAATTCACACTAAGACGTTCAAAATTTCTTGCAATTGGAAAATTTCTATGGGTTTTCAAAATTTTGTGGTCAGTTTATTCTGCAGTAATTGTAACTGATTTTCCATATATAAAAACAGGATCTGTAGATTCAAATAGATTGTAAAAAGGTAAATGTAATCTATATTGCAATATGTGATAACAATCATTTCCTCATATTATTTGAAAAAACAGCAGATCTCATAAGATTTGTTGTGTATTGTTGAAACAGGATTGGCAAAAATTAATCATTCAGAGAAAGTTAAACTTGGTTTCATATAAGCCTTCTTTAAGTTTGAATTGTTACAGTTTAATGGTTGAAGAATTGGCTAGATGGAAATCAGTACTTACAAATCGGATAAATGATATGCAAGAAGTATTAAAGAATTTTTTGGAAGAGAGGAACAAAATAAAAACTTATTCTGTCAAGTGTTTGAATAATTTAACACAGATCAGTGAGAAATTGAATAAAAACGAAAATATCTTGTTAAAGAGCAGCAATATATTAGAATTATCTATGAATAATTTTAGAATTAGTGAATGTTTAACACAAGCCTTATTGAACAGAGACATTTCAAATACAGTTGAGTATTTATCCCAATTACCGTCCAGTACACCTGCAGAGAGTTTAGCAATACAGGTAAGTCAGATTAGTTTTTTTTTATATTAGAAATTATGAAATATACATGTAATGTGAATATGTTCTTAATTTGTTCAAACAATGTTTTGTAAAATATTATTTTTATTTTGAAAATGAAAGATTTATCAAGTTAACATTGTAAAATGTATGTGGCGTTATCTTTGAAGTAGAAACATCATTATTGATTGTTCTCCATAACGAGGCTGTGTTTAGTATTTGATCAGAACAAATGCATTCTAGTAGGAATAAGATGGAGTCACTAGCAGTTGAAAGTACTCTTTATGTTTTTCAGGGCTATGCATTTTTTTACAATTATAGTTCTTGAAAGAATTCACTTATTTTAGTTTCTGAGATTTGACTTAATGAGATTAGCAGTAAAAATTTGAAAAGAGAAAATTAACGAGATTTTTTAATAAACAATTTTTTGCCTTTATTTTATACTTATCTTATTTTCATATGAAAGCTGCTGAAGAATCCAGTTACCTTGACCTCCAAACCTGATGCTATTTGCAATGCTGTAATGGGAGCAGCTATGTCTTTGAGCGGTGGGCAAATATACCTTCAACATCCCTTATCACATGCCACATGTTGTGCTCATTGTAAGGGAGAAGTTCAAGAAATTTGACATTGGCTTTTAAAGAACAATTGTAGATAATTTTTGCAGTAATTTTTAATCAAACGAATAATAATGTAACATAATACTTTTTATAATTTTGTCTGTGGGGAATACTTGTAATTATTGTAATAATATTTTGGCAATAAAATTTTATACATATTGTATATTCTAATATTATTGTTTTCTATGTTACATGTGAAACAAAATACAAAAGTCCCTTACCACAAAAATTAAAAAGACATAAAAAATCTGTATACGTATGTCGGCTACTAAGTTGTCATCTTCAGTAGAAACCTGTAGAAAAACAGATTACATGTAAGAAATCTACTTTGTCTGAAAATGGTAATTTAGCAATGTCAGGGATAGTTATGAATGGCTATAATTGTAAATTTATTCCTAAACCATACTTTATTATTGCTTCCTCAATGATCCCAAACACGGGATAGCCAGTGTATGGTTGAGTTGCTCTTGCAACCGACATGCGCCACTAAATGAAAATGGCTATAATATTGGAGTTAACCGAGTAGGCCGGTATTTTAATCGGGATTGTAAAAACCTTAGTGTATTCAGCAGACGGATCGGGAACCGTTCCCGCTCTATCTGTTCACAACAGTTGAGTGTTTGCTAGACAGGACCGCTCAGCTGTGCCTATAAGTAGAGTTCTCCCATTATAAGAAATACATGTATGTACGTCATAATGCGCTATGAACGAAAGCGCGTTCGGACGAGTCGCTTGCAAATTTGTGGGTAAGGTCTGCTCTCATAGTGCGCATCTTACGAAGTGACGTACCGGGTGTTTTTTTATCTTTGATATCATTTTGATTACCTGCAACTTTTTTGTTTTTAAAAATATCAGAATGAAGCAAAAATCATTTTGCATAGGTATCTATGAAGTTTTTTACGTTTTAAAAAATAAAACAAAACACTAACGTTTTTCCAAGATATTAACCTAACTTATATTTTTACTTTCTTATACGTAGTATAAGGAAGTATTGTGATGATGAAAATTTTCGACCTCGAGATTTTTGCAGATGTCCACGTTTTGAAGTCCCCTGATGCCGAAAAAGTGGTTTTTAAAAAATGTCTGTGTGTCTGTGTGTCTGTCTGTGTGTGTGTGTGTGTGTGTGACCACAATAGCGGCCAAACCGCTGTAGATATCAATTCCAAATTTTGTATTTACGTGTATAATCTCCCTCTTGAGATCTGATTAGTTTTTCAGTAAAATCGGTAGGCCGGAAGTAGCAGTTTACTTCAGTGAAAAAATCGAATTTTGCCAATATTTCGTCAACTGCTAAGTTTAAACAAATTTATAAAGAATTCATATGTACTTAAAATTAAAATTGAGAATAATTTTATTTAAAAAGTTTTTCGAAATTCCTACCGGAAGTAGGTCTTTTACTCTTATCGAAAATCAGTTTTTTCCGAATATTTCGCAAGTCATGCTTTTTAGACAAGTACGTTACGGGTATAAAAGTATTTAAAACATAATTTTCAATATCTTTTGTATAAAAAAAATTTCAAAATTCAGACCGGAAGTACCACTTTTACTCTTATCGAATAGCGATTTTTTGCAAATATGTCGTAAGTTATGCATTCTATATATATTTATCAAGAGTACAAAAGTATTTAGAACTGGATTTGCAATATTTTTTGTATATATGAAATTTCAAAATTCGGGCCGGAAGTAGCACTTTTACTCTTAGCGAGGAGCACTTTTACTTTCTTATACGTAGTATAAGGAAGTATTGTGATGATGAAAATTTTCGACCTCGAGATTTTTGCAGATGTCCACGTTTTGAAGTCCCCTGATACCCAAAAAGTGGTTTTTAAAAAATGTCTCTGTGTGTGTGTGTCTGTCTGTCTGTCTGTGTGTCTGTCTGTGTGTCTGTCTGTGACCACGATAGCGGCCAAACCGCTGTAGATATCAATTCCAAATTTTGTATTTACGTGTATAATCACCCTCTTGAGATCTGATTAGTTTTTCAGTAAAATCGGTAGACCGGAAGTAGCAGTTTACTTCAGCGAAAAAATCGAATTTTGCGAATATTTCGTCAACTACTAAGTTTACAACAAATTTATAAAGAATTCATATATACTTAAAATTAAAATTGAGAATAATTTTATTTAAAAAGTTTTTCGAAATTCCTACCGGAAGTAGGTCTTTTACTCTTATCGAAAATCAGTTTTTTGCGAATATTTCGCAAGTCATGCTTTTTAGACAAGTACGTTACGGGTATAAAAGTATTTAAAACGTAATTTTCAATATCTTTTGTATAAAAAAAATTTCAAAATTCAGACCGGAAGTACCACTTTTACTCTTATCGAATAGCGATTTTTTGCAAATATGTCGTAAGTTATGCATTCTATATACATTTATCAAGAGTACAAAAGTATTTAAAACTGGATTTGCAATATTTTTTGTATATATGAAATTTCAAAATTCGGACCGGAAGTAGCACTTTTACTCTTAGCGAGGAGCGCTTTTTTGATAATATCTTGCAAAGTATGCATTCTATAGCGATTTATTAAGCGAATGAAAGTACTTAGAATAGGATTTTGAATAAGTTTTGTATAAAAAAATGAAAGTTGCAGGTGATCAAAATGATATCAAAGATAAAAAAACACCCGGTACATGTATTTCTTATAATGGGAGAACTCTACACTAAAAACTACACTGGAACTTAATGCAGAAAAACAATTTATTATTATTATGTATTCGGTTTATGTTACTATATTAAGATGAATAAAAGGATTGAAAAAATAATGCACTCACGATATTACTTTAATTATTATTGGACTAAGAACCTATTTTAAATGATTTTCGAGAACATACGAAGTGTACATATACCCTATACAAAATATTTATGCACGCCTATGCATTGTGGCGGTCATATTACCACTTTGGACAAATATTATTATTAAGGGGACTCCTGTTCTATTCTTTCCTCGTAGCCTAATACATAAAATTGTAGAAATTTACTAGAAAAGTAAGGTACAGCAAATTAAAGGTATTGCGCAGAAGTAAATGTATTTTATTCGGGGTTGGAAAAACCAGCCAGCTTACACTAAAAACTACGCCAAAACTTAATGCAGAAAAACAATTTATTATTATTGTTTTTCGGTTTTATTTGTATAATTTTAACATGTGGCAGCAATGAAAAGTACCAAATGACAGACGATCACATATAGGCACAGCGGTCCTGTCTAGCAAACACCCAACTGTTGTGAAGTGAACAGATGGAGCGAGAACGGTTCCCGATCCGTCTGCTGAATGAAAATAATTTTCTATCCATACATATTTAATAATTCTGAATTATCCCATTTGATGTCAAATGTACAGTTCTGTGCAATAAACTGGCGTACACTTATTATACGATTATGTAAATATGACTTTTGTTTGAATATCTGTCATGTATGATAAATTGAATTGACACTATAATTCAATTTGTCATACTTAACTTAAGCCATTTTCACAATGGCAAAATAATGTCAAAATTAGCAATAAGACGTGTACGCCATTTTATTGCACAGAACTGTACAATGTACACTCTATTCGAATATAAATCAGCCAGTATAACGTGTGGATATAACCAGACACATTTTGCATATAACTGTGACGATGAATAATAAATAAAAGAAAAAAATATTCTAAACTACCTATTACATACAACTGGAATTCAAAATTTAAAACATCAATAAGTTTCATTCTGTTGTATATAAACATTAAATAATATTCAATTATAATTTACAATAGGCACTTCAAATACCCTTTATTTCTATTGCGGAAATATTTTAAGTCAAATAAAATATAAAACAACATTGAGACACCAATAATACAATAAAATACGAAATTTGTTAGAGACAAAATTTATACTAGCGCCCCCCTTTCTTGGTGCCCCGTCTCCAAACTAACATGCGGTTGTCTCCAAAATAGATGCCAATAAATTATAATAGACATTACAACGGCTCTCTGTAATCTCCCGTCTCCCGTGCTCCTGGCTTCCAACCGATAGGTGCACTGCAGTTAACATGTTTCATCATAGATGGTACAACTATTGCTGGAGAGTTGAATAAGAGGAGCAATGCTATTGAGGTTAAGTAGTTAATATGTTCATACAGAGATGGCGAACTTTCGTAAATAAAAATAAAAATAAAAACATGGTTCAACGTGTTCGGATATCGGATTGCATGCATGTCGATCACAAATTATGTGGATCAAATTCGTTATAGCCTATAACCCAACCACCTATAACTTATAGGTGGTTTTATGTTATATACAAAACTGGATGCACAGGTTCTTATTATAATTGAAAAATCTTCTACACGTACGAGAGCCACTTCATATTTAATTTAATAAAATATTTTTGTACTTTATCAATGTTTTTCAGACTTTCATTCGTCTTTAGATTGCACACGATTGTACCTGTGATTGTACTTTGGCCGTGTCAGCTGCCAAAACGATTCAACCATAGTAGACTGCATTGTATTCTAAAGAAAGGAATGAATGTTAGTCAAATAATTTTAAACATATCGTTGTCTTTCATTTAATCTACCGCCAGAGTCAGGGCCAAAAAGAAGAATGAGTGTGCTTAAAACCACACGGCGGAAGTGTAAACTTCATCAAGGCGAGGTTAATAATACCGTAGATAATACGAAATACACGCATATAATATTCAGTAACGTATTAAATAAAACATTTATTACATTTACGCGAGCGTCCGTTTCGTTTGGTCGGTTCGGACGTATGCGTATGTATAAATAGACGATATAAATACTTGCTTACGTTCCCTCGCTTGGTCTGATGGTAACGTATCGGCTTCATAACCGTGCGGCCTCGGGATCGAATCTGTTCTGGGACATGAATTTATTTATTCATTTAAATTTCAATTTAATTGAAATTAAATAATAATAAAATTGTTCCCTTAGTCGACTTGAGCCGACATTACCCGAACGAGCGTTACATATCCAAGCATTTCATATTCGAGCATTTCATATTCGAGCGTGACGGGTCAGTCTTGTTCGCTGCCTACAATCAGCGCAACGCGCTTAAAGAAGTTTACACTTCAAAAAAATATTTTATTTACAAAATAAATATATATCACATATGACGAAATAGCATTAATAACCTGCAATTTTAAGTTCATATCTTGGAAAAGTTAATTATAGTTTACGTCGATGATTTTAAAAATGAATACTAAAAAATCCTTGCAACTTGCTTATGGAATAATAATGCCAAATTTGACAATTATTTTTAATTATTGCAGAATGGAAATAGTAAAATATAAAAGTCACTAAAATGCAAATAGCGGATTTGTAAATCAATTATAGACAATTGCATACGAATTCACATTAACTATAGGTACAGTTTATAGTAAGGTCTAATAATACTTGTTTATATATTTGACACTAAACAAGTTGTACACGCTTTTTTTTTAAATATTTTAATTAACAATTAATCTTCCATAACTAATATAAACATAAAAATTGATTTTTTTCTACGATGTTGTACAGCGTTTCTTGAAATGGCCCGTTAAATGAAGCTCGTACAAAACCATTACCGTCAACTGGGGTAACATTGTCCCTTTGAAGGTAACTTTGGCCCTCATGCAAAAAAATATTCATCAGGGTAAAGCTCCTCATTAAAGGAAGCTAATTTCATTAATAACTTATGGAAACGATAGATGGCAGCACCAGCTTTACTTTCAGCCGGCTGTTGTGATGGTTCATCTTTTGACCACTTCATAGTACGACTCAAATAGCAAGTCAGCTGATCGCGCCATTTTTCAAGACTGTCAACTTCTGTGTGTGTTACAAGTTTGGAATGCTCCATTATACCAGTGAGTATATGTTTTAACACTTACATCAATATGCAAATAGACTATAAACATTGAATTATAATTTCTCTCTTACTAGTTTCCATGGCAACTGTTATTTAGTGTGAGGTAACTTTGTCCCAGTGTATGGGGTTACTTTAGCCCAGGGCAAAGTTACCCCAATTAGATGTGCAGCAGTAGGTACCTACCTACTTACCTACTTTTTTTTATTATACCATCTCATTAGCTGTGTCTTTAATATTAATATTTTAATTCATTTGTACCCTGCAGTTTGGTGTTTAATGGAAACTAAGAACTATATCTTTACCGCTCTGAAACTTGTTAATTTCAGATGACAATGGTTCGAAATTATAAGAGACGCCCCGGTTCAAGACACTATGGCAATTACACCCCTGACACGTTACAGGCATGCTTACAAGCAGTTCGTTCCCATCAAATGACTCAGCGTGAAGCAGAAGAAAATTTTGGTATTTCTAGATCGACAATCAAAAATAAATTAAAAGGAAATCATGGAAAAAAGGTCGGTCGCTCCCGCGTATTTACAGAGGCTGAAGAAACAGCTTTTGAACAACATTTGATCAAATTAGCAGATTATGGATTCCCTGTAGATCACTCCGATTTTCGTATGGCGGTCAAAAGCTACTTGGACAAAAAAGGCGTATTTAAAGACAACCTACCTGGGTATGAGTGGACACGATCCTTTTTACAACGGCATCACAATTTATCTGTCCGAATGAGTGCAAATATTAAAAAGGCTCGAGCACATGTTAGTGCAACTGATATTGAATCTTACATGGAGAACTTGAAGGTTGCCATACAACACATTCCACCTTCTAGAATCTGGAATTACGATGAGACCAACCTAAGCGATGATCCTGGCAACAAAAAGGTCATATGCAAACGAGGGACTAAGTATCTTGAGAAAATTTGCAATTACAGCAAGAGTTCCACGTCGGTGATGTTTTGTGGCAATGCCAGTGGCAAATGTCTTGCACCTTACGTTGTCTACAAAGCCGACCATATTTGGTCGACTTGGATGGAAAACGGCCCTGAACATGCGCGGTATAACCGTTCGAAAAGTGGATGGTTTGATGGAACTTGTTTTGAAGATTGGTTTGAGTTGCAGTTTCTGTCAGAAGTTAGACATGAAGATGGGCCCGTACTGTTAATTGGTGACAACCTTTCTTCTCATATCAACAGTCGAGTTCTTCAGCTATGTGAACAACATAATATAAGATTTGTATGTTTACCGCCCAACACAACCCACATATCGCAACCTTTAGATGTAGCCTTTTTTGCCCCTATGAAACGATTGTGGCGGGGAATTCTAACTAAATGGAAAGAATCTAAAGCAGGCTCCAAGTACCCAACCGTTCCCAAAGATTTATTCCCAACATTATTGAAGGAATTGATGAACAGCTTAGCGGAAAACAAGACGCAAAATCTGATTTCTGGATTTAGAAAATGTGGAATCTGTCCTCTAAACAAACAAATGCTACTTGACCGTCTACCAGAAAAACTAACAGACGTTGACAAAAATACTGTAGGCGAGGCTTTTTTGGAACAATTAGACAAAAAACGAGCAGATTATGTTGGCACTTGCAATCCGAAGAAAAGGAGGAAGAAACTGCAGGTTCCTGCAGGAAAAAGCATTTCTGCTGCTGATCTGGAAGCAGCAAGAAATACTCCTGCGCCTTCAAAATCCAAACCTACAAAAACCTATCTACAGAAACAACAACTTGATGACTTAAGTTCCTCTGATGAAGACTCTGATGTGCCCTTAGAATCAGATACAGTCAGCGAAACATTTTCCGACCTAGAAGAGGAAATATCAACTACCTTGAACACTTACGCCAACCTACCAAAGTTAACACCTGCAGACGTTGCAGTTGAAGATTTTGTGATTGTTTTGTTTAATGGGGACAAATATCCTGGGAAAATTGTTAAGATTTCTCAAGCAGGACCCGCCGTTGATTGTATGGAAAGACGATTAAAGTGTTGGCGGTGGCCAGAAAGAAAGGACGTAGAGATTTATAACTGGGAAGACGTCTTATGTAAAATTAATCCTCCCAAAATGATTTCCAAGCGAAACCAGTTTGCAGTTCCAGAGCTGGATACTTTTGTTTAAATTGTTACCTATATATTTCACTAGTTACCTACTTATCTATTTAATCAATGTTTTTTACCTTTACATGGTTACCTACCTTAGCTTATGTTCTGTTTATTCAATCTTACTTTTCATTATTGTTCCCTACTTGCAAAGAAAAGTAATAAATGTTTGACTTTTGACTGTTTTGTCATATTTTTGCCCTAAATGATCATTCCCAGGAAAATTTTTGTACGTAATTAGTTGTTAGGTTTTATAATTTGGGATAACATTGGCCTAAGTCATAAAATACCTCTCTTTCTATGAGTTTCACCAGTCGGGACTAAGTTACCCCAATAGTGGGTAACTTTGACTCATTTTTTTTGGATTTTTTTTTGAGGTATAGCGGACTAACAAAATCAAAGTACAGAATGCAATGTTAAAGTTTTATTTAAATCAAAGCTCAAGAGATATATCATGGTCAATTTTTGCTTAAAGTGTTCTCAAAACTTTGCTCATTATAACAAAAACTTGTAAAAAGTGGGCCAATGTTACCCCAGTTGACGGTACCTAAAAGAAATATTTTCTGAGGAAATAACTTAAGAGACATCTATTTCAGACAGTACTAAAAATATCGGCAAGTACATATTTATTTCATTTATTTGAAACTAAATCCTACCAACCTCTTGTATCGTAAATTTATGAAATAGTAAGCAGTATATTTTTTATATATCGTTCAATTGAATAATGATATATACAGTTGTAGTCCTCTGAGGATGACGATATAGGCGAAACTAGTAATAAGTGATATGAAAAATATAAAATATAAAAAAACATTACTAAGCGTATGCCGCCTTTCTACATGGTAGGTATATAGAGAAATTGCCTTAGATTAGGAACTTACTCCCAAATAGTTGATGTTATATATTTTTATGGTATTCGTATGGCTTCTCTTGCAATTACTTGAAACTTATTTACCTTTTATTAAATTATTTTGCCGAATAGAAAAAACAATATAAACCATTGATGTTGATATTTTTAGTGGCAAATGATTGCAAACATTATATATAATTACTTTTTCAGTACTTACATTTGATTTTCTCGTATGTGTTTTTTTATTAACATATAAAAGTAATCAATTAAAATATAATGAAACAAACTATTTCAAATCTAATGGCAACGAATCTGGCAATAAAATAAATGAAGGAAGACGTTGCCTTCATTTCTTTTATCGCCAGTGTCTTGCCTAAATATTTAATTTACAAAATTAACAATTTTATAATCATACGATCATGCTTATTATGTGCAACTATAATAGTATATTATGCAATGAGCATTTAATGATAGCTATTAAGACACGAATAAGAAAATTACAATACGAGGTGAAGCCGAGTATTGTAATGAACACGAGTGTCTTAATATCCATTAAATGCGAGTTGCATACACTATTTTTTCTACGACCCCATAATAAAACATTATTTTTTGAACATTCCATTTCATAAATTGAGGTTAAAATTTTCCGTACACTATTGCAAATTTAGCTGGTAATAAATTGTTCGTGGTTACTAAGGCTTGTTCCATAATTTGTGGTGGACTCAAATTTTACATTTCACTGTCATTATCCCTCACCGTTTATATTTTCAAAAAAGCACAAATTTTAGATACTTACTATATTAAATTGCAGAGAACTGTCACATTTAATTAATCTTTATATCTGTCAGATATGCAGTCGCCATATTGAATATTGTTTGATTATTGGAATGTCGCATTCCTATTGGATATAAACTTGTATGGTAATGAAAAATCTGTATTCCTATTGGATATAAACTTGTTTCATAATGAAAATCTGTATCGTAATGGACATCATTAAAGTACAGGTTTAGCATATCTAATAACAATTAAAGTATGGGAGTAGATAAAAGTAATAACTGAAATTTCGAATTCTGTTAAAGTTATCATACCTTGTCTTAGAATAAGAAGGAGTGATTCAAATATCTCGGGAAATGGTACCTACATATTTTTAAGAGATTTCATTGGCTCTTGGGTAGGCAAGTTTAATATGGAAAAATAAGTCAGTCCAATCTGCCATTTTATGTTTATAACCAAGTCAAGTGTATTCTCTTACATTTTGCTTTGGTTTATTATATTTTAGTGTACTTAAATAAATAAAATCTGTTATTGTAAGTACACCATGAACATTACGAATACCAAATCGTTTGAAGTACCTATGTATAAAATATGAATGGTACAAAACACAAAAAAATGGGAACAACAGAAATTATAATAAACACCTCCAAACATTAGAAATATAGGTTTCATTTCAATGACAATTTATCATGAAGATGTATAACATGGCTGGCAAAATTAACTGTACGTATTTCATAAATAAATAATATATAAAAAAAAACAAGCGAATTAATTAAAGAATTAATGGGGGAGGCATTCGAAACTTCGAGAATTTGTTGAATCTGTCAAAAATACTGTACGACACTTCATAAAATCATGGTAGAAATAACTATGATGAGACTATACGAAAAATGAGCCGAACAACTCTACATAGACTTTTGAAAACTCATTATTTTCAAATAAGCATTAATCGGAAACTGATCATAAAACATAATAATAATAATAATATACGTTTATTAGCATTTTGCTTTAAATTTTACATATTCTTATTTACATATACAAATATAGCTTAAAAATAGATGTGCGAAACTAATATTACATATTGCTCGTCAGCATTCATCGGTTAACGCAATAATGCAATAACCGACGAAATTCAAACATGTGCATGCAGCAGTATGAAATATCCGCTATCTAATTACCTATATAACCTACTTTTAAATAGGTATATTTACAAATACTTAAACTAGAACTTAAAATTAATATTACATATAGAATGTCATATACACAGCAATAAAAACACCAGTGTTAGTATATGTTTCTTACATGACTAAATAACCTACTTTTAAATGTATTTACAAATACGCAATTCTTAATTTCTAAAGGTAACTTATTAAATTCTTCTAAACCGCGAACAAAAATGTTTTTTGTTGTTTGTACACGCCTACACCGATTTATATAGAAATTACTTATATTTCTAGTGTTATAGTTATGTATATCTTGCACTATTACTAACCTATTACTTAAATGTGGAGGCAAATATCCCATCTTAATTCTATAAATAAATATGAGAGCTCTATAAACAATATGTTGCTTAACACTCATTAAATTTAACGTATTCAACATCAATTTTATAGGAGTGTATCTGTTACACTTTAATATCACTCTCATGGCTTGGTTTTGAATTTTTTGAATCTGCTGTACCTCATTTTGATTCAAATTGAAAAGCAGGGTGGAACAGAACCCTAAATGAGGTGCTATTAGCGATTTGTACAGTAGCAACTTTATTTTTATAGACAAACCTCTAGAAGTTCTACGTAAGAAGAAAACTTTTTTTAACATTTTATTCATCACGTATTGCGCATGTGATTTAAAATTTAAATTCTCATCAATTATAGTCCCAAGATATTTCATTTCGCTTACCTTATCCAGTTCATAATCATTTATCTTAATTTTAACATTACTAACATCTAATCTACTTAATTTATAATTGCTACCTACAATCATGTACTTTGATTTACTAGCATTAATACATAATTTATTATTACAAAGCCACTTGAATAATGATGATAAACCTTCATTAATTTCAGTAACCATTTGGTCTAAATTGTCTCCACATACATATATCATGGTGTCATCCGCGAACATACAAATATTGCAATGTTTCACATTCATTACTAAGTCATTCACGTACATATTAAATAGTAGTGGACCCAGTACCGTTCCTTGAGGAACACCAAAGTTAATTTTTATTGCATCTGATGTACAGCCATTATACTTTACTTTTTGTAGTCTATTTGTCATATATGATTTTAGCCAATGTCCTACATTGTCCTTAATTCCTAAACCCTCTAGTTTACTAATTAATAAGTCCCTATCAATAGTCTCAAAAGCTCTGCGTAAATCTATAAATACTGCCACTACAAAACACCCGTCATCTATAGTTTTTAACCACTTATCACAAATGTCCATAATAACAGTTTCACAGGAGTGATTCTTTCTAAAACCCGATTGATTAGAAACTATAATATTGTTTTTGTCACAGTAGTCATCAAGTTGATTTTTTACACAAATCTCGAGTACTTTTTCATATACCGGAACAGTATTAATTGGACGGAACTCGTTACACAATTTCGTACCGTTCACTTTTTCCACAGGAACCACGTAAGAAGTCTTCCATTCTTCTGGAAATACACCTGATGTCAAGGAAGTATTTATCACGTCCAATAGTCTATTAGCGGCAACCATGCACACATCCTGCAAAATTCTGCAAGTAATGCCATCCCCCGCAACATCTCCCGTATTTTTTAAAGAAATTAACACTTTTTTCATGTCATACATTGAAAGTGTCCTGAACTGAGTAAATTCCGCACTTGTCATTTTCTGCGTCAAGGAATATGTTTCAGCACTTTTTGGTATACTGTTCAAATACCTATATGTATTTTGTGGTGTACGTATCAGCATGTTTAAAGAATTTTATTTAAAACATAAGACCAGATATTATGTATAGGTACGAAAATAATATGAGTGTAGGTATAGTTAAAATAAGTTTGGTATATATACTCTGCAATATATTATAAATAAAAGTATTACCTACATTTATGTTCATATCACCAATACATAGTTGAATTAAACCTATATCATTTAAATTGAAGATGATGTATGTTTTCACTCTACGAGTTCCCGAAATCACAAAAAGCCTTGATTTCCAAAGTGGTCTATTCCTGCAAGGGGTCCATGTCAACGAAAAAAAAATTGAGGGTCCATGAGACGTGAATGGGGGTCCTGGGGTCCACGTTAGTGCCTACGTGTCTTTTATGCAACAATGCGCATACTATCGCAGAAAAGTTAATTCTGCCAGCCGTTGAAGAGATTTTAAAAACTGTATTCCTTTAAGCAACAACACAATTGAAAGACGTATCGATGAAATGAGATGATATTGAAAGCGTCCTGTGTAATTATTTGCAAACACGCCATTTCTTTATACAGCTGTACAAGTCAACTTTACCTGGTAATGAAGCATTATTATTGGCATATGTTCGTTTTATTATGGATCAAGAAATCCACGAAGAACTGCTATTCGCGGGAACTTTACAACCGACACTAAAGGCGAATCAATATTTTATGTTTTGAAGGATTACGTCATGGAAAAAGTAATCCCTTTATCAAATGTAGTATAACTAGCTACAGATGGAGAGTTGGTTGGGGGTTATCGTGGATTTGTAAGCTGTTTGAAACAAAATGTACCCGGGGAATTAGCAATACACTGCGTCATCCATCGACAAAATTTAGTTGCTAAAAATCTGAATGTTAGATTACATGAATCTCCTCAATTACTCTTTATTGCAGTATACCGAATCCGAAGTAACGCGTTGAATACGCGGTTATTTGCGCAGTTGTGTGAAGAAAATGACAAGAACTTTCGTTAAAACAAGATTTTTTGCACTTCTTGGGACTATTTTAAAGTTTCTGGATGCTAAACATCCTATTTTAAAAGAAAATTTAATCAAGTGGAAACCAGACAAAACCTACTTAACAGATTTTTTTACTAAATTTACTGAGGTTAACTTGCAGTTACAAGGTGACACTCTAAATTTGATTAAAACAAAGTCCAACATTTCAGCGTTTCTTACCAGAATTAAGTTAATGAAGCAAAACATTGGACGGCACTAATTATCCCAGTTCCCCAATTTGTCATAGACAAACTGCCAGGAAGACGACGTTTCAACCTACGTTCAACATTTAACTTTAAATTCAGATTTTGAAACTAGGTTTGATGATGTTTTGACTATGGTAATACGACAGTGGATAATAAATCCATATGGTGACCAGTGGCGGCTGCTGCAGGGAGGGCAACGGGGCACTGCCCCCCGTGATAAACTTCTTTTAACAGATAAATTTAAATACCTAATTTGTATGTAATTTTTCTGATTTGTTTGATAACAAATAATATCCCTAGCAGCAAAATCAGTATATGCACACTTGTTCTACATTAGTAAATATATATTTTTATCATTCTCTAAAATTGTGATTTTGCTGCTTGGGTATTTTTTCGGAAGTAACAGTCCGTCTCTTCAGCGCGTTTAAAAATCACAGTCTGACGTAGGCTCCGGGGCATCTTGCGCCACCGCCCAGTTTGTACTAGAAATCGTGCGTATAAAAAGTGGTGCGGGGCGAGAGCGGTATATGTCACGATAGGGCACTAGACTGTGATGCCGGATGACATCCAGTATGTAATATCACAAAATAACAGAAGTGACAAAAGCGTCACTTGCATAATTCCGATATTTGTGCGCAAAATCAAACAAAATGGCGTGTTTTGTTTTTGTTGTGTATGCACTTGTATAAATATAACCTGTCTTAATTTTATAACTTATAATTTACGAAAAAATAAAGGTGCCAGTTAAATTGTTGTTGATATAAATAATAGAAACTGTACGAAAGAAGAAATCCGGAGTACATAGATGTTGCATTTTTGCTTGTAAAAATGTTATTCTACAATTTCTTTTCGTTTCCTAAAGAAGAAAATCCGTAAGTTTTATAACAGATAGTTTGTAATAATGCATCTTTGTAGTAAACACTGAATGAAACTTTTTATATAGTGAAGGAACTTCCTTCGAAAATAAAATTTTAGAGAACATCGTTATCTCTCACAGCCATAACCATAATGAAAAGAAACCAATTCAAACCTCACTGGTTAAGAAACTATCTAAAGGTAAATGTTTATTATAAAATGTTATTTTATAAGAACTAAGTATTATTTGAAATTTTAAAAGCATACTAATTTCAAAATGTATTTTAGTATGTGTGGAAACTATGAATGTTCATAGCACAAGTGAACGTGAACCCACCTATAGGTATGACAATTAATATTTACAATACAAAATTATTTTATGAGCAAAACATAAAATACGTTTAGTTGTTAACTGAAGAATTCGAAGTCATTTTTGAACAAAAATTCAACACATATGTATTTAATCTAGTATAAAGTAGAATAATTTAGAACTTTTCAATTACAAACATACAATTAATTTGTTTTAACGAAATGTATAATTTTTTAATTTTATTTTACCAGTTATGGAAATTCCTACCCTATATTGGGGTTCAAACAGAAAAAAAATCTCTGCCCAAACACCCACAAAGGAAAGACAGAAAATCTCTAAAACAGCATCGAGTTATAGCTACTAAATCTAAAATCAAATCCTATCCTGAACAGGAGAATTTACAATATTTTCTAGGGCATTGTGACAGATATTTATCAAATGAACTGGCAACTGTTGTTAAATTTAATGCAGTTAATAAAAATAAGAATATTGCAAGATACAGCATACAGTACAAACAATTTGCTTTAAATATCTATTTTTTGAGATCAAGAGTTTATAAATACTTAAGTAAAATACTTCAATTGGAAAGCGTAAGAACATTACAAAGATTAACACAGAATTGGAATATAACTCCACGAGTGTTGATTTTGTGTATTCTGCAAGTGAAATAAAAACTGCTCATTTTACACCATAAGCACGTGAATGCATTCCACGCATTGATGAAATGTGACTAAAAGCTAATTTATTTTATAATATAACTAAAGACGAAATTGTAGGATTTCATAAAATAAATGGTCAAACAACATATAAACCAGCAAAATTTGCTATGGTTCTCTTTGCTAAGGGCATTCATATGAATTGGAAACAGCCAGTTGGTTATGTATTAGTCAGCAGCACATGTAGTGGTAAAGCTTTAGAGGAGAGTGTAGATAATACAATACTAAAGTTATTTGCAGTTGGGCTTTCTGTCCGAGCACTAGTGTCTGATGTCGGCTCAAATTTTTGTAAATATTCAAAAGAAAAAGGAGTTACTCCAGAATCACCATACTTTTACTTAGAACATAAAATATTTTATTCTTTTGATGTATCACATCTTGTTAAAGCAACTAGGAACACATGAATTAAATATACAATACAATTTGACAATTTTACAGCAAACCAAAAATATCTAGATGAATTTTATAATAAAGATAAACTCATGAACACCAAACTTCAATGAATTAGTTATTAATCATTTTGCTAATCGTAAGGAACGGCGAATGGATTTTATTTTCAAACAAATTAATTATATAACATATTGAGTTTATTTTTTTGTCTGTACTTAATTTTTGAAATTAAACACTCAGACCCCCCCACCCGGTGCCCTCCCGTCCCAAAAAATCACGGGCCGCCACTGATGGTGACATTACAGAAACGGATGTCATATTACAAGAATTGATAGAAATAAGCATAAACGAAGAACTTAAGATACAGTTTAGAATGGATATCAGCAATTTTGGTTTTAAAAAGGCATACTTGTTACTTATTCCGTATTATGGAATATAGCGAAAAAGTTTTCAATTGCTTTTCCATCCTTATAATTAGTGAAAAGGGGTCAGCTGGTTTGCCAATATTCTAACAAAAAAAAAGAAACAAACTGGAAATCATAAACCGAGGAGATTTGAGATTAAACCTAATTAAATTGATGCCAAATGTTGAAAATTTATTATTAAAATATTAGAGTCATCCCTCTGACTAAGAGCATTTATTTTTTGCTTAGTTATTTTATGTAACAGATACTAAATTTTAATGTGGTTTGTTTTAATTTGAATTTAATTAATAAATGTATAAAAATTAACATGTGTCTTTTTATGTTTTGCACAGTACACTTCACTATAGTTAGAAATTATTATTCCTCTTCCTAAAATATCTAATGCCCAACAGTTTTCGGATCTGCGTCCTATCAGTTTGCTTCCCATCTTGACGAAAGTACTGGAAATACGTATTGGTTCTCAGCTGCGATCGCATCTGCACTTGCGCGGCATTATCCACGAGTCAAAGTCTGGATTTAGATCCAGGCACAGTTGCATCACTTGCCTGCTGAATGTAACTGACGATCTAATGTCTGCTCTTGATAGCGGTAAAGTTTCTGTTCTCGTTTTGCTCGACTTCAGCAAGGCTTTTGACACACTGGACCACAATATCCTTTTGTCTCTGCAGGACCACATAGGGTTATCCGCCACCGCAGTTCAATTTTTTAATAGTTATCTATCCAGTAGGTCCCAGGACGACAGTACATCCAAAGGTGTCTCCCATGCCGTCACAACAGCGCGGGGATCCATTTTGCGTTGAGCGGTAATTTACCGAAAAATATAAATTAGGGTAATTTTACATCACTGGTCCGGACGTATCAGCCCGAAAATACGACGGACAAAAGAAATAGTGTATAACATCAAGATTTATTCTTGCGTAATTTACCATTTCTTAGTAAATTACCAAACCTTAAATTACCATGGCGATTTCCTCAGGAAATGGTACGTTACGCAAGAATAAATCTTGGTAAAAAAGAGCAGCAATTTACCACGGTAATTTACCAAAAATATATTAAAAATTACGGTATTTTACATCACTGAATGTATCTGCAGTAATTTGCATCTGTAAAACTATTTGTTCCATCTGGGCGGAATGTAATTTTAAGTTAGATTTTAGGCATTCTTTACATACTTAGTTTTTATTAATTGTAAAGGCTCTACGGAAGATGAGAACACACCTTGTTGTGCTCTGAGTACAGTCTTTTGTTTTTCACTATAGGTATGCATAGAATACAGTTCATTCTTATTTCTTATTTTCTTTTATTATATTTATTTAGTCAATGTTCTTGTTGTATGGTAGAAAATAAATGCTATTATTATAATTATTACTAAATATAAATCTTTTAAAGTGAGTAGCTCTGTACCAGCTGTCAAAAACACATTTGAAGTTTCCGGATTAAAAAAAAAACAATATCAGGTAAGCAGGGGTCTATCCAAACCGAAAAAAATGGCAAGTTGTCTACGAGACCAAAAATTTTGAGCTCCTCTGGTCTAGAACGTGGCCGATAACTAGAAACGTATTTTTAAAAGTGTGTTTGTATAAATATCTGGTAAGTAGTGGTTTCATTAAAAGTATTAAACCCTGTGCTACTGAATCTCGTTTGATAGTAAATGATTATAATTATTTTTGAAAGTCAATTCCCAGATGATATAAGACGAAGGAATATCGTGTTACTTAGCTGATACTCCGCCCGTGTTTCTCGCACAGGACGACATCTACCAGGACAAAAGAAAACAGTGGTACGTAGCCTATGTAGAAAGGCCAAAATAAACCCCTCGACTTCCACCAATTAATGAATCTTCGTATGGCTATTTAGTAGTTCGTTTAGCACCATTCGACAAAATGGACGTACAGATGTACCCAAGAATTTAAGTTGCAAATAAAATTTGGGAGTGAATTTGCACTTAAAATGGCATCCGTAAGAGGGTAATTAAAAATCGTAAAGGAAAATCTTCACTAAAAAGCGCAATTAAAAATCCTAAAACGAAACACAAAAATTAATCAACGAAACTGACAAGAACACGACTCAAAAGATCAATAATTAAATAGAGAAATAATAGGAATATAAATACCTGCAAAATATGCAGCAAAAAAAAAAAGAAATTCTTCACGGTTCGAGCACGTGTAGTGATGTGTAGACGGTGTTTCCAATTCCACAAATTATCCAAGGCACGATATTTCACAAGAAGCGACTTTAACAGCCTTATAAAATAATTCAACAAAAATTTGAAGCGTTGTAGTGTAATTACTTTCACCAAAAGCTACTGAATTTCGTCGACATTCAAACTTGGCGTCTAGCACGAGCCGCAGTAAATTACAAAATGGCCATGTCCAATGCACTAGACTAGCATACTCAACGATCTACACTGCGCAAGGTCGATCAACCTCACTCAATATTAACTTTTACAAGCGAAAAGTTTCCGGAAAATTTATGATAATGGAGAATAGAATTTTTAAAACTAATATCAATTGGAAACAGCAAAGAAAACCAAAAATTTACCAAACAAATATTTTAAGTAAATGAAAACTACCGCCATCTGCCTACTAGAAACAGTACTAGCAAAAAGTAAGAATAGAAGCATAAACGGACGGCGATGGAAATACAAAATTAACGGTATTTCTCATTTTAATTGAAATTTAGCATTAGCCGTGTAACGGTACATACCAATCCATTTATTAATTTTATAAATTTTTAATTTTTTAAAATTTAATTAAGTATATTCTGTTATTAATATTTTGAAAAGAAATAATATTTAAAATCAATGAATATGTTATGGTATTATTAAGTAAATATTAGTCATAAGCTTAGTGTGTATTTAGTTCTAAGAACCGTGGCGCCGAATGTTTACAACAGTGAAATAAACGCTACAGTTGTGATAAACATTCGCCTACGTAAAAGAGTGTGTATGAGAAACTTAAGTGGAAATCACCGAACTATATAGAGACAGGGGAACCACAGACACTTTTATAAAATAGAAACACGCGCTAAAAACGAGAGAGTCGACCGCTAGACTTCATTCGAGTCGGAAAGTTAACTCCATAGTCGGAGGGATTTGACTGGCTGGCTTCATAAAGAAGTCGTCAAACCCCGACTATCAGGAAATTAAGTAATATACATTAAATGTTCTATAAAAAGGAGAACCTAAAACTCCTATAATAAATTCGATAACAATCATAAGAATTGTTATTTGAAAAATAATGATTCAAGTAGCACTTAAAGAGTAAATGTGCACAGTGTTAAAAGTTTATAAAAAAATATATTGTGCTCCAGTAAGCAGAGCAAGGAGATTCGTCACGTCAGGATCGTGACTACTAAGGAAATTCCGTTGATGACAACGCCAAGCAAAGAAGAGTTTGCTGAGGATAGAAATCGCCGAAGAGCGAAGAAAGAAGCTTTATTTATTATAAGGTATTTTTAAAAGGTTATTGTAAATAAAAATATTTTTGATATTGAAGAATTATAGATTATGAAATAGATTTTAAATTGAAATTAACATAATAAAGTTGATAAATATATATCATCTTCGTTCTATGAAGGAGAATGTAATTTAATCCGTATTAATATTGTTGTGTATTTATAAATAGTACACAAAATCAGCCGACGTAGTAAATTCTGGCATCCGTTGTTTTTGTTAGACTACGTCGAATAATATACACAAAAATCTATGGACATTAATTATTTGTAAAAATGTATTAAAATTGTGTTTAAATATATTTTATTTCTTTTGTTATATGTAAAAAGTAGTTATATATAATTCATTGGTTTTGAATATACGAATTGTTTAAAGTTTTACAATGGTGTTTTTTTATTAAATATAATTAATGTTTAGGAACACCGTTTACTTAATCATTTCTTATTAATACGAATCGCCCTGAGATAATCTGATTTGAGTTTAGCCGGCAAAACAAGTTATTTACATTTTATTTTAGATTTAAACTCTACAATTTTATTAAATTAAATATATCGCCCAACTTTGGGGCAATTTTATTCTTTTTAATTGCATTGTAATGCATGTACCTTTACAGCCGTAACACCTGTGTTATATTTAATTACGAAGTCCATACATATCCAAATAGAAATTCTCATTACTATTTTTATGGACGAGTTAATTTTTTTTACACCGTTTCCGTACAGTCTTCCCTGTTTCTTTCCCGCACACGATATTTAACGAGGCTTTTTCACTTTCGCAATTTTCTTTTACCTGACTGTTACGCTCCGGATAACGCCACCTTAACACCGTTTTCGGTAATTTAATCCGCGTTGAACAATTGAACTGCCTTAATGCTTTAATTAATACCTAACAATTAATGACTATTAAGAATCGCTGCGCCAAAAGTCGTAACAAGAAGTGTAATTACTTGCGAGTAGGAGGGACCTCGAGACTTCGACTCACGGCTCGTTCCCCGTTAACTTATTTCGGCAGTAATTCGTGAAAACGTGAAAACTTTCTGCAAACATCCGGATAAACTCAGTAGCTAACCCTCACTCCACAACCGTTCCACCTCAGGAAATGTACGTGTTTTCTTTGTCTGCAGGAGGGCGAGCGGACTTAGGGAGAGGACAGCGAAGGCGCTCGCGCCATCTCACGGAAAAATTTATATTCAGTAGGTGTGCTTTTAAAATTACTTTAGTACTTTTAAATGAGTTACCTAATATATTTATGATGTTGAAGTTGTCACGCAGTTTTCACCTATTCCTTTTCAACTTGTTCATTTTCGTGCTTATTGATGCCGATGAAGCTTTCCGATTGGTCTGTGAATTGTCGAAACATAAAGTTCTTGACAATGGTTCGTGTCATCACCTTCGCTTACTTGAGATGTGCTTCATAACAGTTCAGAATCGGAAATTCTGAGTTTCACTGGTAAAATTTTAATGCAGATTATCATCACAGTAAGTGTTCGTTTCAAAACTTATAGCCTGTTTCTCCAACTCCGATTAAACTACTCGGTTAAGAAATCATTGATTGAAACTAATCACTGATTATAGCTAACTGGTATTTTTGAAGAAAGACACCGGTTATTATACAATGTTAAGGATTTATTGTACAAATTTGACAACATATCTATGCTGGTGCATTTAATCTAAATTACGTATTGCAGCTGAATTTTGGCCTAACATTATTAGCGCCATTTTCTACATTTGAATGTGTTCTATGTATATTTTGGTATTTTGAGATTACAGCCATATTTGCATACATCAAGCAAATGCATAGGAAATATAACCGCTGTCAATGGCCATATTTGTTAGTAGAAGTCACTTATACTGAACAACTGTACAAAGTTGTCCATAATAATTGGTTTCTATTAACAAATATGGTCGCCTGTAGCCATGTAGGAATATGTTGATACACAAATTATTTATTTTTCGCTTTTACCATTATCTATTAGTAGTAAATCCGTATTTAATAGCTTTTAAGTGGTAGTAGATTAATTGTCTATGCTGGGATAATTTTTTTTAAAAGTCAATTTCACAGATAATAATAATAATAATAATAATAATCTTTATTTCAAAAGCCATATACATTCCAAAAATAGACAAGTACACGCCAGAAATACGTCAAGTACGATAACTACAGATTAAAAAAGTCTTCTAAACAATAGCAGGAGATCTGAAGGATATACTCCCGCAAAGACTTCTTAAAAACAGTAAAATTAGAAATATTTCTAATAGAATCTGGTAACTTATTATAAAATTTACAACCTACGAAGTAAGTTCCTTTCTGGAAAATTTGTTTTGAATGAGCAATTGGGAGCATATAGTTATTGAGACGTGTGTTGTGATCATGAGTTACGTTGCCGCTTGCAAAATCTCTTTTGTTCTTGAAGACGAAACACAGCACGTCCATTATATAAATGTCATAAAAAGTAAGTAAAGCTTTTTCTTTAAAAAGTTGTCTACAAGAATCTCTGTAACCCAAACCGAAAATGATTCTTAGAGCTCTTTTTTGCAAGCTGAAGACCCTACTCGTTTCTGAGCATAAGCCCCAGTGTATTATACAATACTGCAGACAAGAAATAAAGTTTGAATGATAGAACATGAGTAAAGTTTTAACATTGCATGTTCTTTTAAGTTGCCTTAGCGTGAAACATACCTTTGATAGACAACTGCTGACATTATCAATATGTGAGTTCCATTTTAGGTTCTCATTAATTGTAAGACCAAGTACACGTAAACTAGAGTCCAGGTTAAAAATATCGCCATTTATTTCAACGTTAGTCACAACTTTAGTTGTATTATGAAAATAAACAAACTTAGTTTTGGCCTTGTTAATGACTAACTTATTACAGCTCATCCATCTATGAATACGATTAAAAATGTCTGCTACTACACTGTTTAGTTCACATAAACTTGCTGACTTTATTAGTATACTTATATCATCAGCGTAAAGAACTGTTTGCTGTGCATTTTGAAGGGTATTTGGAAGGTCATTGATATATAGGAGAAAGAGTATCGGGCCTAATATTGACCCCTGAGGCAAGCCACTGTCGACACTAATGTAGGATGACTGGTAATTTCCAATTTTGACGCTTTGTTTACGATTTGTAAGGTAAGATTCAAACCATTGATTAGGAATACCCCTAATGCCATAGTGCTCTAGTTTGTGTAGTAAAATCTTGTGGTTCACTAGGTCAAACGCTTTGGACAAGTCAATAAAGATACCAAGACACTGTTGACTGGTATCTAAAGTTTCATAAATTGTTTTTAAGAAATAAAATAGAGCTGTACTAGTGCTCCTATTTTGCCAAAAACCATGTTGATTTTCAAAAACTATGCCAAAATTATTCAAATAATTTTTTAATTGATTGTTCATAATGCATTCATAAATTTTAGCAAAAACAGATAGCAAACTTATAGGTCGATAATTACCTACACAATTTCTATCTCCACATTTATACACCGGCCGCACTGTGGATAGCTTCAAACTAGAAGGGAATATTCCTTTTTCGAAAGAGAAATTAATCAGATAAGTAAGAACTGGAACGATCAAAGGTGAAGCACATTTTATCACCGATGATGAGATACAATCATGTCCTGTTGAAGATGATGTGCTTAAATTCTTAATAGCATTCGCAACTTCATTCTCAAGTACCGGCTGAATGTAGAAAGAAGAAGGTAAACATCGTATCTGCATAAAGTTGTTGATGTCATCAAAGTTAATATCATCCCTTGAGCCATCTTCGTTTTGCATCGATGGAAGAGATGTAAAATATTCATTAAATTCTCCACACATCCTTAGTGTATTCCCCTCAGGTAAAGTATGGGCCTTGGTGCTGTTAGAGCTGTTGTGAATAATAGACCAAGCCGCCTTAGATTTATTAGAAGAAGAATTAAAGAAGGTTTCATTCATGTTATATTGTTTGTTTTTAACAAAATTTTTGTAATATTCTTCATAGCTTTTAAATTCATCAAGAAAAATGGGAAATTGTTTGCTGAATTCTTTTAACATAAGCAAATTATTTTTTATCTCAAATATGTCTGGAGTAATCCAAGAGGTATTTGAATTTTTATGTAACTTGTACTTTAATAAAGGAAAACAAATACTATGATAGTATAGAAAGATATTTAAAAATGTTGAAAAAGCTTGATCAGGACAACCACTCTCATAAACAGTTAGCCACGACTCCCTGTCCAACAAACTAAGAAAATTATTTAGTGAGTTATTACAAAAGTTATGTTTGTAAATGTATTCATCATTATTATCACAAAATGATATCGATAAATTCAATATCTGACTATAGTGGTCTGAAAGGTTATTATCTACCGAGGATACCGAAAAAATTCTATTAGAAATATTTACAAAAAAGTTGTCCAACGTAGACGCCGAATCCTTAACGACACGTGTTGGTTCCTTCAGAGTCCAGTCGAAGTTGTAGGCACCACACAAATCCCTCAGACGTTGGCGCATTGGCGACGACACTGAGAAGTTTATATTGAAGTCTCCACCGATAATAACCGGTCCACTTCTTTTTTCCAATATATCCAGCATGCCAGAAAAGTTTTCCATAAAAGTATCAAAGTCCGCTTGTGGGGGTCTATAAAGTACAATCAGCACAATGGACTGCGGTAATTTAACTTCCACCGCACTAATTTCAATTGTATTGTTGATGTGAAAACGCAACAGGTCCTCCAGCACAACACACTTGATTTTTTCTCTTGTAAAAATGGCAACACCTCCATGCTTATTCGGTCCACGGCAACTAAAAGCTGACAATTTGAAACTTGGTATTCTGAGCAATTGAATTTGATCACTGGACTGCCAATGTTCACTCAGAAGTAATATGTCAATGCTATGTTCTTTTAATGCAATATTTAATTCTGATATTTTATTTGATAAGCATCTTATATTTTGATGCATCACATTAATTATGTTTCTACATTTTTTTGGCAATCCGGAATAAAAAACGTTTTACACAGGCATCTTGTAGCCAAAATTCTGGTTTGTTAACTAGTTCAGAGAAAATTTTCGGATACGAAACCTTAAAAGAGGAATATCTATCCGGATATCTGTTTAAATATATATATATTTATTGTTGTGTATGTGTATACAAGTTGGCAACACTGACCACTTATATATATGTGAGCAACGACACAAAAATAACAAGCTTCTACACACAGTTACGTTGACATGGTGTCATTATTCATTTCGTTATTTTTCTTATGGCAATGTATTGTATTTTTAAAGAGTTCAATAAAGTAAAGTGTTGAATAAGTAAATTGAGTGTTTAAATACATAACACTGGCGACGAGGACGAAAAACATTAAGGAAAACAACAAGGCGTTGATTAACACAAGGTGTGTAAATAAGAAAAAATGGCGTTACTTGGGAATATTCCGGGATTCAATCCAGTAGACGATTTTATTATTTACAAAGAAAAATTAGAACAATTTTTTATTGCTAATGGTATAGAAAAAGAAAAGAAAGTAGCAGTGCTTATTACAACTTTATCTTCGTCAGTATATACGACACTTCGTGATTTATGTGATCCAGATACACCTAACAAAAAAACTTACGAAGAATTATGTGAAATATTAAGTAAGCAGTTTACAAGGCGAATATCCACTTTTAATGAAAGAATTACATTTTACGAGGCACAACAAAAACCAAATGAAGGTATAAATTTTTGGTACGCAAGAATTAAGAAATTAGCAGTAAATTGTAAATTTGGTAACAGTCTAGAATTCATTCTAAAAGACAAATTTGTTACGGGCATGTGCAAAGGAAAGATACTTGATAGGATGTGTGAAGAAGATCCCAGTTCAAAAAGTCTTCAAGATATCGTAGATATGGCAGTCAAAAAGGAAGCATCCCTTAAGCTGAGTACTGATTTGAGGCCAGAAGTTTTTCAAATGGAGAAAGGTCATAGTAAATTGAAAACAAAGCTAAACAAACCAAAGCAAGGTGAATCTTATTTAAAGTTCGGGAAGAAGAAAGAAGAGACAAATGGGGAGAAATCGGAAAAGGATTCCAGGCTCAAATGCTTTGCATGTGGTAAACCTAATCATAATTTTAGTAAGTGTAATTATAAGACTTATAAATGTAAGATTTGTAATAAAGTAGGGCATATTGCTGCAGCATGCAATGAAAAGAAACAAAATTTTTTAGAAGTAACAAATTCAGATTCATCAAATTCTTCTGTAGATTTAGACGATAAATGCTTTTTCAATATTAATAATAGCACCATTATTACACACAATTTTAAAATTAAAGTTTTTATTAAGGATATTCCATTTGTAATGGATATTGATACTGGTTCAGCAGTATCTGCTCTTAATTATAATACATATGTAGACAACTTTAATAATATTAAATTAAAAGAGTGCAAGACGACGCTAAAAACATATAGTGGCACTAACATTTATCCAGCAGGCATATTGCATGTTCCATTAAAAATTAATGACATTGTTAAGCAAGTAGACCTTATAATAATTAAAGGAAATGGTCCTCCTCTTTTAGGACGGGATTTGTTAAGCATATTTAATTTAAGTGTTTCACCAAACAAAAATTTATTATTAACAATGGAAAAAAAGGAAGATTTAGGTATTGTTAACAATATAAATGACATAATAAGTCAATATGGAGAACTTTTTAAAGATGAAATAGGGCATTTTAGGTATGAAAAAATTAAGCTAAATTTAATTGAAAAGGTTAACCCAAAATTTTGTAAACCCAGGAATTTACCATTTGCCTATAAAGACAAAGTAGAAAAAGAGTTATGTCGTTTGCAAAAAGCCGGCATAATTACACCTATTTCGACTTCAGATTGGGGTACTCCATTAGTACCAGTTTTAAAAAAAGATGGCTCATTAAGATTATGTGCTGACTATAAAATTACCGTAAATCCTTATTTGAAAGACGTTAAATATCCTCTTCCACGAATAGAAGAACTATTTACAACGCTTCAGGGCGGGGAAAAATTTTCTAAATTAGATTTAAGTCATGCTTATAACCAATTAGGACTAGAAGACACTACAAAAGACCTACTAGCGTGGAGCACACACAAAGGAATTTATAGAATGGAGCGTTTACCATTTGGAACTAAACCCGCTTGCGCTATTTTTCAAAATGTCATGGAAAAAATTTTACAAGGAATTAGGGGGGTTGTATTTTTTCTAGATGATATAGTTGTTACAGGCATAAATGATAGAGAACACTTAGAAAATTTAAAAACTGTTTTTCAAAAGTTATTTGATGCAGGACTCAAATTAAAGCGAGAAAAATGTATTTTCTTTCAAAATGAAATTAAATATTTAGGACACATTATTAATAAAGACGGATTAAAAAAAAAATATGTCAAAAGTAAAAGCTATCTTAGACTGTCCGGTACCCGAAAATGTAACTCAGGTTAAATCATTTGTTGGGATGGTAAATTATTATGCAAGATTTGTACCAGATATATCCACATTGTTAAAACCGTTGTATAAATTGCTTTCAAAAGATGTTAAATTTAATTGGGACGAGGAATGTAATCAATCATTTTTAAAAATTAAAGAAGAGATGATTTCAGAGAAAATATTAGTGCATTTCAATCCTGACTTACCTATTGTATTAACCTGCGATGCAAGTTCATATGGAGTGGCTGGAGTGCTATCGCATGTTTTTCCAGATGGAAGTAAAAGACCTATTAGCTATGTTTCCAGGACTTTAAATTCAGTAGAACTAAAATACTCAATGATTGATAAGGAAGCTCTAGCAATATTTTTCTCAGTAAAAAATTTTTATCAATACTTGTGTGGTCATACATTCGTAATTGAAACCGATCATAAACCATTAATTTATATTTTCGGTGATAAAAAAGGAGTTCCCGCAATGGCGGCAAGTCGTTTGCAGAGATGGGCTGTTTTTCTAAATAGTTTTGATTTTAAAATAGCATATATTAAAGGGACGACAAATGTCAGTGCCGATTTTTTATCACGTTTGCCTTTAAAAAATGAGCATAAAGTCAAAAAAGAATATTCTTATCTAAATTTTGTTACAGATAATTCAGAAATGCCCATTATTGCAGAACATATCAGAGACGAGATTCAAAAAGACACCATATTAGTAAATATATTTAAATATATTAGAGACGGTTGGCCGCATTATTTTTCAAAAGAAAGAAATTTTCTAAAACCATATTTTATAAGGAAATTAGATTTAACAATTGAAAACGAAATAATCATGTTAGGACACCGAGTAGTTATACCTAAGAAATTTCAGAATCAACTTTTGAAAGAATTACACTCAGCTCATGCTGGTATAGTTAAAATGAAAAGTAAGGCCAGATCTTATTTTTGGTGGCCGTCTATTGATGCCGACATTGAATTATTAGCGAAAAGTTGCGATGCATGCAATAGAGTCAGACCAGAATCACCAAAAGCGGCTGTTATATCTTATAATTCAGCTAGGCACGTTTTCGACCGAGTTCATGTAGATTTTTTTGGCCCGGTGCAAAATAAAATGTTCTTAGTTCTCATAGACGCTTTCAGTCGCTGGCCAGAAGTTGTAGAGATGCCATCTACAACTGCAAAGTCTACTATCGATACTTTACGGCTAATGTTTGCGCGTTTCGGTATTCCAAACCAATTAGTCACGGATAATGGTCCGCAATTTATTTCAAATGATTTTAACACCTTTTGTCTTCGGAATGGAATCAGACATACTTTAACAGCACCATATCATCCAGCTAGCAATGGGGCCGCTGAAAATGTAGTTAAATCAGTAAAAATGGGGTTAGCAAAAGCTTTTAATGACCATGAAAACAATGATGCATCAATCTCTTGCATTTTAGCAAGATATTTGTTAGATTATCGTACAAGCACACATTGTACCATAAATAATACACCTTCCTATTTGATGTTTAGCAGACCAATAAGAATTAGATTTAACAAACTAAAACCAGACAACATAAACACTAAAATTGAAACAAAAATTATTAAGCAGGGTAGGATAGACACATTTAAGATAGGGGAAGAGGTATATGTGAGAGATTTTAGATTATTAAATAAAAAAAGTTTCGTTAAGGCTAAAATTGTAAAAATATTAGGTTTAAGAGTGTACTTGTGTAAAGTAAATGGTACAAACTTAATTTGGAAAAGACATTTAAATCAAATAAATAAAACTCCTCAGATGAATACTGAAAATATTATAAATTCAAATTGTTCAAACCTTGTTAATAAAAATAGACATTATACTTGTGTAAACATTGATAAACAGGATTGTGAACCAGGAACAACCAATGCGGTTGAGAGGGTGATTTCACCTTGTTCTCTAGATTCCACAGCTGTTGGTTGTTCTAGGCCGAAAAGGAATATTAAGATACCAGATAGATTAAACCTATAATTTATATGTTGAGTATAAATTAATCTTGTCGGTGGAGGAGTGTTGTGTATGTGTATACAAGTTGGCAACACTGACCACTTATATATATGTGAGCAACGACACAAAAATAACAAGCTTCTACACACAGTTACGTTGACATGGTGTCATTATTCATTTCGTTATTTTTCTTATGGCAATGTATTGTATTTTTAAAGAGTTCAATAAAGTAAAGTGTTGAATAAGTAAATTGAGTGTTTAAATACATAACATTTATATAAAGACAAAATTATTAGTATTAGTTAATGGATGTGTTGTCCCTCTTCCTTTTGTCTCAAAAAAAGCACAAGTTGCTTCTGTAAGACATTTTTCACTGAGGACAATCGACAAGACATCATAACTGGTTATATCTAATTTATATTTAATGTAGGAAATCTTAGGCTTATAATTGTTTCTGAACATATAAATATGTTGTAGAGATTTGTAAATGATTATGAAATAAGAACAAATTGTGAACGTATTGAAAATGGATTATATATATATATATTGCTGTGATACTGTTATTTAAATATATATTGTATTCTTTATGGCATATGATCCAAATAGGAGATCCGGTAAGTAAATGTGAACAAAGTGACACTTCCAAACTTTTGAAACGTCATAAATGCCAATATTACGCGATAGTTGTAAGTAATAGTATATTGCATACCGAGGTGGAAAGTGTTTCATTACTGTCGAGAGATTAAGTAGTTAATCGAGACGCGAAGCGCCAAGGTTAACTTTATCTCGAGACAGGAATGAAACTTTTCACCGAGGTTTGTATACTATTTTATTTACAACTATAATTACTATATTTATTTATCGCCAATCGTCAATAAAGCTATGCGTTTCCATAGCGTTTTACGTCAACGTAGCCGTGACTGATGACTTTAAACATAAATCGTTTGTCACTTTCATAAACTGTCATAAGTTATTATATCTTTATTTTTAAAATAAACAATTTTCACGGTTGGCGATAAAAATTTTTATGCACCACGTCAGTAAAGTACCCTTATCGAACTCGTCTTTTACTCGCCGCGCTCGCTTCACTTGCTTGGCTCGCAAATCAGACTCGTTCGATAAAGTATCACTT
Organism: Amphimallon solstitiale; assembly: GCA_963170755.1. Lineage (NCBI taxonomy): Eukaryota > Metazoa > Arthropoda > Insecta > Coleoptera > Scarabaeidae > Amphimallon > Amphimallon solstitiale. The sequence goes on from OY720681.1 coordinate 11,293,800, forward strand.
TACTGACTTGGTACATAAATAACTGGTAAAAGTTTTGACATATTGAGTTTTCAGATTTGTGATATTTTAGCGTAAACGTCAAATAAATGTACTTCAGTTTTTTCGGCGAATAGATTATAAAAGAAATGTTGAGTATTAAAGCCTTCAAGGCCTGCATTCCACTGGAACTGAGGGAAATTGTCCTCCTCCCGTAGCAATCCTGATATCTTGACTCGAATGGAAAAGGACAAGAAATCACTATTTTATAATATCAGCAATAGCAGGACGGCCTATCTACATGGATTCAAGCTTCCAATATTTCTATCTTTTATGTGAATACTAGTCCGTTAATAACGGCATACCTTCTGATGAGCTGTATATAAAGGGTTAGCTTTAAATAGCGCCATTCAAAAAAGGCGGTGAAAGAAAAATATGATTAATGCCCGTACAAAAAAAATCACGATCCAATGTACACGCAGTGACGAGAAATTGATTTTTCTTTTCTCGAATCCGAGCCTGTCGCGGTTAATATACAAATATAATAATTTGCATATAGAGGAATTTAAGTTTCAAAATAACATACTTCTATTTAACGAAAAAAAAAACATGGTAATGCACCGAGGTTGTCGACGTTTTCCACTGAAAACATGATATTCACAACAACAAAAAACATCGCCATAGAAAATCTTTTCAATTGTTATTCATTTTCAAAGGTTGTAACTATTTGCATTTTATCGTTTTTTTTTGTAAGAACCTTTAACTATGTATTTACGTAAATGCATATAGGATAGACAATGTTATGGACCGACTTTAACTACATTTTGGTCCTAAAAATTTAGAAATTTTTGGTGAGGTACAAATAATTTTTTTTTTTGATTTTCAGTTCGACATTTATAGGTGTTCTTCAGATTTGCATAGCCTGGTACCTATTTAGCGGTAACCCTGTATAGCAGGCAAACTTGCATCTATGTACAGTGGCGAGCAATAAATTCTGGTGTTCAGTGTCATTCTTAATGCAGTTGATAGCGCTCTAGTGTATATCTGGTTTTAGTATTAATTTTTTCAAACGTTGTCATTATGTTCCAATTTTTTCGAGTTTATTAGACTAAAAAATAAATACATAAACAAGATCTTAATACATGATCATTTCGCTGTTTACTTAAATAATCTTATTTAAGCCTTTGGGCATAGACAAGTATAAATTTCGGAAATAGCCTTGTGGAAGAGTATTCCAAGCTGTACGTATACCAACCAAAATTGCCTCTCTGTTTTGAAAATGTAAGCGTTAATTTTGTATACTTTTGAGCAACTGTTCCCACACACGTTTTCTATAGAGTTCAAATCAGGACTTAATCTCGGCCACTCAAGCACATTTATATTGTGGTTTTGGAACCATTCTGTTACCCTATGAGCAGTATGGAAACAATTATTCTGTTGAAATATACAGTCACATTCTGGCATCACATCTTCCAGAACTAATATAAACGTCACTAATGAAACGTTCCTATAAATACAATAATACCTCAGGACTTTTTGCAAAAATCCATGCTCATATATTTACCGAAAATCGGCGACTAGTTTCAACCTTTCGTGTATATTTTGCATCATACCGCTGACTCCTTGGTCTGTATACTCTAACTTAGCCAAAGGGGGATGACTGGAAGCTCTTTTCATCACTAATAATTACGTTTTCCCAAAAGTTATTGTCATTCGCAAGGTACTGCAATGCAAAGCCCAATCCTGGCTTCTTTGTGTCTAGCTGTAAGATTGATCTTTCTAGCAGCAGCGTAATTTTTAAATTCGCTTTCTGAGTACGCCGTTGTGAGGTGAAAACGGATGCGGGGAAGTTGGGATGAATGAGGTTTATTTTCAATATTTTGGACAAACTAAAGATTGTCCACCGCAGTTGATGCTCGAGGTCGTCCAGAAGCCACTTGTATATCCAGAAATCCTCTCTCTTTCCATCGCCGAACAACTAAATTTACTTAACTCTTTATCGAACTAACTTGATAATCCTGTTTCACCTAAAGAAATGGCTCTAACTTTATTAAAGTAAGAAATTGATTTATTTGACAGCTTGTTGGTTATTATTGACAAAAAAAATACAAACAATCAGCTGAAATTTCTAGTTTGTCACAATATGACAGAATTTTGTATGGCATTGACGACCAGAATTTATTGGTCGCGACTGCACTTGCGATTAACAGAGGGTTTTAGTTGGTATTTTAATTAATAAATGCAATGTTGTTAGTAGTATCCGTTACCTCTACACGTTTTTTTTTACAATTTTTAGCACTAAAGTTAGTATTGTGCCAGGCGAACCAAAACGGGTTTACAACGTTAATTTATGTGTCCTAAACAAGTGCCTAAATATTTGAAATGGCATTCAATTAAATATAAATCCCAACATAATGTCGCAATGTTCTATATAATTGACAAAAAAACGTCCATACCAAGGAAATTCAACGTCCTTTGATCTACATCAAGAAGTTTGCACAACATGTACCTACTCTAACACAGAATTACTTAATACTCCTCTCTCAGTTTTGTACTTGCACGAAATCTACTTAAATTAAAAGTAAGTATTTCGAGGTAGGTAGTACATCCAGGATAGTGCCTTGTGCTATCGACATATATCCATTTCACTTCCTCAATGAAAATTGAATTACCTTGTGTAAGGAGCAAGGAATGGGAAAAACGCGCTAAGGCGTGGTGAGAGCGGTCGAGCAGTATCGTTTTCCAGAAATTCGAGAGACTAACGCGGTCCCGGCATTGTACGTGAGAATTGTATCGTGTTCCGGTTCCGAACCGGGAAAATAATTAAAATACATGGTCGTGGCGAGAGGATAGACCCGTTGAAATAATTTGGCAAAAAAGCGCTGCCCGCAGACGAAAGGTCAATGTATCTTGTTAGAGTAACGAATGCAATAATTAATATATAATCATCCACATTTAGCATTTGTATTGCATGGCTATAATATCTTTTACTTATATTGTATTTATTATGCAAAAGAAAAAAATAAATGGTTAAATACACCCATGCACACTTTGGGTACCACTACTATAAGGGATTTGGGATAGGCTGTTTAACAGCAATTATAATATTAATTTATTTACTTTATAAAGACATCATAACGTCATATAAAGTAGGTACATATAGAGGAAACACGTTAGTGACATTTTATATAACAAAAAAAATAATCACAATACAGTAACTATAACGTAATATATTTAGTAATTGAAATGCTCTATGACAGGTATGGCGAACCTATGACCCGTGGGTCAGACATTGATCCACGCAAGCTTTTTAAGTGACCCGCTCATTGGTTTTTATAAATTAATTTTTTAAATGAAAAACAAATATTTCCAAGTGGACATGGGCTAGCTGATTTTCTATTTCTATCGTATCACGATACCTGTGCTGTGGAACTTGACGCGCACATTCGTTGCTTCACAGAGTGGGGGGAATGTACCAGTCACCAGTCAGTACCAGAACTGAACAAACATAAGTGGTATCCATTTCGAACGCATTTAAAAGTAATGTGTATTGTTGTGTTTGTATATTAGGTATGTTAATAATTTCTTTTTCTGTAATTACTGTATTTTAAATATAAATATTTTTAATTCTAGCCCTGTACTATGTCGGCGGTTAAAAAAATTAAAACGAGCGATACAAGTTCAAGTCCATATCAAGCTGAATGGTTTGATAAATATGGTGTGATTGAAAGGAATAAAATGGTTATGTGCGTCATTTGTAATGAAAAAGTGACTTCACGTATGTATAATATAAGAAGACATTTTGAAACGTTGCATTCTAATCCCAGAATGTCAACAGATGAAGAAAGAAAAACATATTTTTTTTCAAAAGAAAAAAGAGAATTTTCTCAAAGCAGTGTTTTAAAAAGTTTTTTGGTTCCAAAAAACAACATTACAGCTACTAGTTTTCAAGTTGCCCATTGCATTGCTCGCCACGGGAAATCTCTTGTAGAAGGAGAATTTTGTAAAATAAGCGTTTTTAGAATGTAGTCCTACATTGTTTGCTGATTTTAAAGAAAAAGACTTGATTATAAAGCGTATAAATGAGTTACCTATAAGTCGAAATACAATTAAGGATCGAGTAATAGAATTAGAAAAAAATATTTTTTCGCAATTACATAACGACTTAAATTATGCAGAAATGTATTCAATTGCTTTAGATGAGAGTAATGATGTAAATGGTTATGCATAATTAGCAGTTTTTGCTCGGTATAAATCAGGAAATATAATGAAAGAAGAGTTAATAAATCTAATAACGTTGAAAGGGAAGTGTACCGGTCTTGATATTCTTAAAGAATTTGATATTGCATTTAAAGAAATGAGAATAGAATAGAAAATAGTTTCTATAACAACAAACGGTGCACCTATGATTTACTCACATGGATTTATTCGGTATCTTAAGCAAAATATTTTGTATTCTCTGATAGAATTTCATTGTATAATACACCAGCAAGTTTTATGTGCGAAACATGGATTAAAAACATTTTTCAGTGTAATGTCAGTTGTAATAAAAATCATCAACTTTACAAACGCAAGAGCTCTTAATAAACGGCTATTTGCACAATTCTTAGAGGAAATTGAATGCAATTATTCTGGCATTTTGACATACAACAACGTGCGATGGCTTAGTTGCGGTCAAGTCCTTAATCGCTTTGTAACGTGATTAGATGAAATTAAGTTCTTTTTAATTGAAAAAGACAATAGTTTTGATGAATTATCCGATGTACATTGGTTAAGTGATTTAATGTTTTTATGCGACATCACTCAGCATTTTAATGAACTGAATAAAAAACTTCAAGGGCGAGGATTAATTGTTTTAATCATGTATGAAAATATTAAAACAATTATGGCAAAACTTGATATCTTAAGTAAGGATTTAGAAATGAAAATTATGAAATATTTTTCGCAATTGAGAAAACATTTTGAAAATACAATAATTTTTGAAAATACGGCCGACATTCAAGAAAATGCAATTAAAACATACTTAATGATGCTCTGGGAAACAAACTTTTGAGGAGAGATTCAATCAATTTAAATGTTTGGAAAATAGATTTAACTTTATTTTATATCCATTCAAAACTGAAATGGAATTAGTGGAATTTCGAAGCAGCGTAGTGTGGAAAACAAAATTTGAAGACTTTATTTCTGAAGCAAAAGGAAAACTGTGTGAAATAGTGCAGATAATATTGATCCTACAGTGAAAATTGAAAATATTATATTGAACGTGTGGGATTCTTTACCAAGTAATTTTATATCAACGAAAAAAATAGCTAATGCTCTTTTAAAGATGTTTGGGTCTACATATTCGTGTGAAAAATTGTTTTCTTCAATGAACTTTGTAAAATCTTCTAATAGAAATAGACTTGAAAGGGAATTAACTGCCAAATGCGTCAAACTAATGAATACGAAATATGAACCTGATATTAAAAAATTATCTGAAAATAAAGAGCAACAGATTTCTCATCAAAAATTTATGTTTATACTTTGTTATATATTTATAAATATGTATAAGTACATATATAAATATATTAATAAATAATATTTCATAATACATATTTTATGTAATTTTCTTTATCCCTTGTTCATTCAAACACTTAGTGACCCACGAGCTAGTACTAAAAAAAAATAGTGAACAAAATTTGACCCACGTCTCAAAAAGGTTCGTCATCGCTGCTCTAAGACCTCAACTTCCCTCTATCGTAACGTAATCAAAGCAAAAATAAACACGAAAATTTGACAGGAAAAATATACACAACACACGCATTTTTGACAGATACGATTTATCTGCCAACACCGAAGTGAACTATTAGTTTATTAAAAATATGTAAGAGATAAATTTAATATTTAAACGGAAATTATGTGGTTATTCACAATACAGTAACTATAACGTAATATATTTAGTAATTGAAATGCTTTAAGACTTCAGTATTTCTCAACTTCCCTCTTTCGTATCGTAATCAAAGCAAAAATAAACACAAAAATTTGACAGGAAAAATATACACAACACACGCATTTTTGACAGATACGATTTATCTGCCAACACCGAATTGAACTATTAGTTTATTAAAAATATGTAAGAAAGAAATTTAATAAATACTGTACGTAAAACGTATATGCATATATGCATGTGTTTGAGATACACACATACATTAAGTGCCATTGCCGACGCATTGACACGACATTGAGGTCTCGTCAGTGGGCGTGGAGACTGTCGACAATGGCTTCAAGACTTAAAAAGCTGCTTATGTCATTTTTATGCATATACGTTTTACGTATAAATGTGTATATCTAAGTCACAGTATTTATTTACTGCTTGATGTTAGTTTTAACATCCATGTGTTTACACTATTCATTTTCGTTTTGAGAAATTTAATATTGAAACGCAAGTTATGTGCTTATTTGTCATGAATGCGTATATTATGACCAATTTATATATTTTCTATTTAAACTAATGAAATGAATGCTCTCAAATATAATTTAACAAAGTAGCTTTTTTAGTTTCTCTAATACAATTACGACAACATGTAAACGTCATTAATGACGTACAATTGAATATACTTCCCCGAAGTCTACCATTGATAACTGTGGGGAAGAAACGATTCTTCGTATTGTTTATAATTTTCATATGACACACAAACAAAGACCAACGATTACTGCTTTTTATAATGAAGTAAATAAGTTTGATACCCTTGGTTATCTAGGGAAGAAGTCATCTTTCCGAAAATTATTACTAACATTACAGTTTAGGTACGTATTGTAACGTTTTCGGGTTCCAATAAACAACTCGTGCAATTATTTATTTAAAAACAGTTTGTATATTTATACTTAAAATTATATAACAATATAAAATATAAAACTAACTTATCACACTTAAACTACTATTAATAAATTAAAATTAACACTTGTATTTATTTAGTTCTATTACTAATATCTCTGTCCGTATTTATGTAACGCTTCTATTTATTTACACGGCACTACTATATTTATTTCTTTGGCTACCACGCACTCGAGACTACTTAAGGATTTTCTTAATCCCGAATTACTCCGTGATTACTTATCCCGCAATCAATCCCGCAATGAATCATCCATCGGTGACCCAGTCGCCTTATATACACCTGCATGAAATGTTCTCGAAATGTACCAGTAAGTTCGGTAATATACCAGCGGAAATCTGGACTCTTCCTTGTTTACGCCAACAATACTGTGAGATGACATATTTACGACTTGTTTACATATCGTTTTTATATGCCGCGCCGAGATGATTTATGGTCTCTGCTTTTTGTCGTCGTACACTCATTTCGTTACAGTATAGTTACTACTAATTCAAACACCTTTTAATGTTCTTTTTACACATAGGTGGAAAAAAACACAGATAACCCGAAAGTATTGATAGAAAAAACTGACATACGTGAGCTGCGAATCAGAAATATAACTAAATATCGAGCAGAAGTACGACCTATAATTTACACAGGTGCGATTTTAAGTAAATTATGGGCATTTTTAGTATACTTCTAACGTATTTTAATATTAATTGTAGATGAAACTTACATTCATAGCAGCCATACAACTCCGTATGAACGGGTTGATGGAACTCATAAATAAGCCAAATAACTTGGATGATCTGCAACATCGTATCCGCGAGGAAATGCAAAATATTGGTGCAGAGACAATACGACGTGTCGTAGAAAGCGTGTACGTCCGTCTCGGCCAGTCTCAAATGGCCAATGGCGGACAATTTGAACACTTCCGTTGACATTTTTTTGGTGTCTTGTCGCGCAACCAGATGACGACAGAATTAAATTCACGATGTTATAAAGTGCACGGGATAAAAGCAAAATCGACCTGTTTCAGGGTTTTTCCATCAAACCGAAGATAACAGAAATATTAATTTTGTTCCAGACTTTATCTACACCCTGTATATCACTTAACACATATTATAATTTCCGGGCGGTGAAGAGGGGTTTATTGACAATGCTCTGTTCCTTTGACAATATTCGGTTTTGGCGTAGAAAATGAGACAGTTGCACTTTCTTCAACTGCTTTAAAACCCTCACTAATAATCCTGGCAACACTTCTTCTTAAAATTCCAGTCGCTTGGGTGACAATGGTTAAGACATCACCTGTTTACAACAAAACGATTATTTATTATAATAACAATATTGATGAAAGATAATAGTTGTAACTGTAGTTTAATCTCAATTTATTTATTCTAATCGAAGAATTTATTTATCTCATTGTATTTATCTGTTTGTGATTTAGATATCTTCTAAATTAACCAATAATTAAACAGACACAGTCTTATACTAATTACCTCTATGGTTCTGCATCTTGAAGTAATTATATGCATTCCACACGATTTCTCGAGCTTGATAATGTATAAGTTTGCGCTTTTTCGATATAGGTTCCGAAGAATCCGCCATTATCGAAGTTTTAACCTTCAAACAAATAATATTATAATTACATATTTCTACTTTCATGCTAGTTTGTTTTGTTATTACTTACGTTCGAATCAATAAATGCAAATATAAAGTTTTGAAAAAAACTGATTTTGTTGTGGAAAACGAGGATAAAGCGATTTTCTTATGAATAACAGAACGACACCAAACAACATACACTACGGTAGACAAAGCGCAACTAAATTAAATACGGAGTACGGACTACTGTTTTCAAGTCTATCTCACTCGTTTCATGCTGCTTTCTCCTTTTTTGTATTAAAATTGTCATCCACGCAAGTGCCATCAGGTCTTAGCGTAGCTATATAATCAATTTTCGTTACTACATTTTCGTGCGCTAGTCACGTTGGTTGGCTGGTTACTAAAAACTACTAGGCTTCGATCCGTCATATTTATAGTGTACACCTCGCGTATGTGCATGCATGACGTGACGGAATTTGAACACTTTTGAACCTGTATAAGCCTATCAGACCGAGAATTTATGGTGCCTACCTCGTAGTTACACCATTATTTATTTACTTGGGCATTTCAGAAACAGGCCTTAATCTTAAGATTATTATTTGGCATATGTAACCTATAATTTACGTCTGGTTCAAAATTAAGATTTAAGGATTAGAAGAACTGTGAATACACCAGAAGAGGAACATATCGATTAATTCTCGTATATACGGCGCTCGTTATGGCAAAGTAAAGTCGCAATGCAGAAAACTATACAACTAATTTAATAATAGTTTATCTAGTTTTATTTATTGTGTTTACATCTAGACTGTAATTTTCTTCCGTTGACTTTTCGAACTTCTCCAGCGATAAGTGTCAGAGAAAACATTCCAGTAGCAAACAAGAAAAAAGAAACAGTCACCTAACTATTGACCTTTTTTTTCCTTAAATTTAATTTATGGACTTTTGTTTGTGCGTAAGTATTTCTGAATTGGTTCTCATTTTTTTGTCACGCACGAAGCAAAGCCGCGCCAAGCACTATTTGACATCCAGATGATGGATGCCCCTGTTTTCCTTTGTATCCTTCACAGATAACGATTCATCCAGACGCTGAAACTCCTTCGTGTTCTGGTTGGCGAATGCGGCTTTCTCTATATACACTCTCGCACATACGAAAAAATAAAGTGCAAATCTGCCGAGATCTGACACAAGGCCGGGCATGACTCATTCATATATGTATTAAAGTGGAATTGCGATTTATCCCACATGAATGCGTGGAATTTTTCTTTTAAATAACGATATGTTATCTTTAAAGTGGAATTTAATGCTTCGACATGAAAAAAAATTAGAATTGACAGGTTATTAGGTTATAATATATGGAGCCGAAATGGGAACGAATTTTAAAGCGTGTAGCACCATTTGTCAATAACATTACAGAATTGCTATTACAAAAATAAACCAAATATATACAGTGTGTAGACTGATGCGGTTTCTTATAAGGAAAAATATTTTAATATGAGTTATAGAAGAAAAACTTATTCCTTATAACATTTTTTTGATTTTATCGAAACCCCTTTTGGCAAATAAAAAAACTAGTAATCATTTAAGATAAAATAAAAATCTTTAACTTATGCCGACTTGACTTTAATTATGACCATACTGTGGCGTGTATAAGGCAGTATTCTGATGATGAAAATACTTGACCTCTCCTGATACCGAAAAGTCGTTTTTAAAAAAAGGTATGTGTGTCTGTCTGGACTGTCAGCGTGTGTGTGATCACGATAGTGGTCACACACATCAGGTTCCTTCTTGACCTACAAATTAATCAAAGTTGCAGGACACATTTTACATCTGCAAAAATTCTTACACTGCCGTCAGTTTACATCTTGTCCGTCGTTACATACTGCAGTGCCCTCTTATAAAATATGAGAACATGCCGCACTATATGTTGTGGGTATAGTCATCTGTATATGCTGTGCTCTAAAAATTATCCTTGTTACACCAAAAGCTTATAATTGGTTTTGTATTTAATCTATATTGTAATAGCATGTACCGAATAACTATTGTGGGTTCTGGCAATGTATGTGGTTCCTTCTCCGTCACTGTTAACCTTTCTCTTACTTATGATAGGGACGAGGTAATAGTTTTGTTTAAAGAAAAAAACGGAATGTCTATATAACATGATCATATACTTTTTATTTAATCATTTGTAAATTCAAATACCTTTATACACCTTAATGCCAGATGCCGGTTATAATGTATGTACATCTTTTTATTATGCATTCATGATGCCAAACAAAAAAAATACTTATCCTGTATTTAAATAAATGAAAACTTTTATTGTCCATTGATAATTTTATTTATCAATGTAATTGTTTTGATATTGGCTTCAATTAATTGCTTTAGACAACCATTTGCACGCGTTGTTTCTAGTTTTTAATCTTTGCCGTGTAAAACGTTTAATTATGTATTAACATGACTTGAAAAAGATTAATGATGCCTGGACAAAGTATTGAAGAAAGTACTCATTCGCACGCAGCATTTCTCCAATTACCCAACACCATTAGTCCTATTTTTGTTGTAATTACAACTTAATGAATTAAAAACCTTACAGGATAATATTTGCGTATCTATACTGTTCAACGTTATATTGAGTAATCATTTGCACGCAAAACCAATATTTGTTTAACAGTTTAGATAACTCTTTTTCAAAGAAAACTTACTTGCTATCTTTAACATTTCATCAAATTGTTTATTTTGAATGTCCATCTTGAACTCTTCAAAATGAATTTAAATGTATTGATAAAAGAAAACTATTATGAATGAACGTGATAAAAAAAATTATGAAATTACTATTCTACTATGTAACAATTAACAAAAATATCAATCGCAATCATATTATTTTGAAAGCGTCTTGTTCTCCCGAAGTCGTAATAAGAAGTTCTTCTTGTCGAATCTTGTTTCGAATTTTTATACCGACAATAAAAAATGTAACGTTGACTAATGCGCCCTCTAGTCCATCTTTTAGGTTGGCATTGGAATATATCTTCCAGTGAAATCGCTGCCCACATGTTGCCGCCGTGATACACACGCACACACGCAGATATTGTTCTGACAGTTCTTATTCACCAAACGTCAACACATCCAAAATTGTTTTCTTATTTAAAAGTCTTTTTTACTGCCTCGTACTGCATTTCCGACGGTAGGTTTATTCTTGTTGTTAATACCATCCTTCTTTGTATTTATTAATGAACCTATTGCCTTGTTCATTGTTCAATACATATTTTCTTTTCCCATTTATTAATGTTATACTCACTTTTCTTGTAGCTGGATTGTGACTCGGTAGGATTGGAAATACGTTGGAAAGAACGAATATTTTTCTTTCAACACTGCCTGCACCTGGAAGACACGTTTGTTTCTCCATTCCATCTCTGTTCTCTATCCATGATCTTTCCATCGGTGATATGTCTATCTGCAATAAACTTTACACAAGTTTTATATTTTGTTATCTTTTGTAGGTCATGAAACTGTACACGTCTGTTTCCAGTCTCTGAAGCATTGTGTTACAAACAAATCATAAACGCACACACTTTTTATTTATGTTATCAGCTACCTTCTTATACAAAATGTTATTGCTGATCGGGTTTTTGTTTTATATATATTTATATCCTTTTTTTTTTCTAGTCATAAGCTAAGGTAATTTCTATCGTTTAATATAATTTAGTTTTTAAACTCTTTCATAAAGTTTTATTACTTTATGCATGTAAATCATAATAATTTATTCAGCCATATTTATCTTTCTTGCATATCGTATTTGATCTTTTTCATATAATTCTATTGCTTTTACATGACTAATTCTCTTGACTGTTCCGTCCATTAACATAACCCTTTCTCTATTATTTGTCTTCATTACCCTTTTTGTCTTAAACAGCGGTCCATTATTTAGAATGTTTAATGCAATCTTTACGCATTGTATAAAATTAGGTTCTTTTTCATGATATGTAAACCATACATCTTGTGTATTTTTTCTACAAAAGAAATAGATTGCTTATATTTATCTTGTCTTTTATTTCATACTTATCTAATATTTTTATTCTACATTCACTCACTATTCAATTGAATAATACTGAATTTTAAATTATGTGTTTGTATTTGACTATGTGTATGCAACTTTATATACATTCATGTAATTCGTTGCAAATATTGTTCTTCACATCCAAATACAATTTTTGTCATTTTTATTTCATTTCAAAACTTAAACTAATTCTTAAAGCTATTCTTATTTTATAAACTTGCAAGATACCATGGCAATACGTGCACAGCAAGGAAGATATTTTCCCTAATAATGGCCATCTCCACGAACATCAAACACGCACCAGGGATGATATTCGAATACCATACCACAGATTAACATGCACGCAAAAATCAATGGATTATTGGGGAGCTAAATTATATAACCGTATCCCGAGCGACATAAGAAAATTACCACCCAGAAGATTTAAAAAAGTAGTAAAAAGTTACTGTTAGAGCGAAAGTGTTATACCATAGGGGAATTTTAAATAGACTAGTCTAATCCATATATGTATATAGGTGTTGTTTGTCTAATTTTAGTAGTAGCGTCTTATACATTTTATATACACACATATATTTTATCTATTATATTAATTAATTTTATCTATTATATTAACTATAGTCCTTGTGACTTGTATAAGAGCACTGTGACAATTTCTGTAATTGTTAAATTACAAAAATAAAGTATACGTACATACATACTGTAATGGAACAGCCATTATAATGCAATTAAAATGAATAAAATGCCCCAAAGTTGGGCGACATATTGTAAAGGAACCCCCTTTACATTTTAATTAAAGTGAATAAAATTGTAGAGTTTAAATCTAAAATAAAATTTAAATAACTTGCTTTGCCGGCTAAACTCAAATCAAATTATCTCAGGGCGATTTGGATTAATAAGAAATGATTAAGTAAACGGTGTTCCTAAACAACATTTCACTGTTGTAAACATTCGGCGCCACGGTTCTTAGAACTAAATACACACTAAGCTTATGACTAATATTTACTTAATAATACCATAACATATTCATTGATTTTAAATATTATTTCTCTTCAAAATATTAATAACAGAATATACTTAATTAAATTTTAAAAAATTAAAAATTTATAAAATTAATAAATGGATTGGTATGTACCGTTACAATACATACACACTGACCTCGACACTGACATACACACACGCAGAGAGAGACATTTTTTAGAAACCACTTTTTCGGTACACTGGAAAGTAAAACATATAATAAGTTGTAATTTTTGATGTAGGAAAAGCAATTTCATCTGTTTACCTCAATAACTCAAAACTTGGAGAAAACTTAAATAAGAAGCCATAGTTTTTCACTTGAGAATTCCGTGTATTCATTCAAAACAACAATTCATTTTTAGTAGCAAAAAGGGATCTGAACAATAGTAAAATAAATCGCATTCTTGGAGCACATCTCGCGCGTGTTAACGTACCCACTTAACTCTTAAATTATATCATTTCAGCTGTGTGATTTTTTTCGAACGGCGAGCGAAGAAATGAAAATATTTTCCTCACAAACATCCTTTACGGGCTTTTATAAATGTATAACTTGGTGTGTTTGTGTGTGTGTGTTTGTCTATATGTATATGTCCCTCCCAAACACATAACATCACTTATATATGTATATCCAAATGTAAAATGTCCGAGCCGAGATGAAGGAGAAACTGACATATAGGCGGGCATAGATATATAAACACATCTGAACATTTTCCGTTTCATTATGATGCTCATCCATTGTGGGAATTCACCATTTTCTGTTTATTTTTCTTTGCCTGATGCATGTTTCGGAAGGAGATTCTTTCTAAAGGGGACAATATATATTCATAACAAACAAAAAAATAATAGTAGTATTTCAGTATTTCCTTCGGAATGTATAGAAATGTGACATGTTCGAAGCAGTTTTATGAAACCACGTCTGTTATTGTTTATTGTTCCTAGCGTTTTTCGTTACCTCTTCGTCACATCTTGCAATATTATTTCAAAAGTTTCTTAAGTCATCTCATTTAAATTTCAATATAGAGATGAAACGGAAACATGCATAAATGTAATTCTACTTCATAGATAGATAACTTATACATAGAGATGAGTAACTTAATTCTATGTATTGTAACCCTATTAATTAGACCCATCTGTTGTAGATTTCTGGTACCAAATTAAATGGCGGCAATTTTTGTAATTAAGCACAGTACATACTTATTCAAAATTAATAGTTTTATTTTTATAGTTTGTGAAGAAAACTTTAATCTTTTTATAATTAACTTCTTTTATCTAAAATTATTTTAATATAATCAAAAAAAGTTAAATATATTAGAGCTTTGTTGTGTCATCCAAGTTTCGATTTGAGTTTGGAGAATATGTTTCTCTTTTTCTTTTGGTAATTATGCACACACATATTCTAAAGACGAATTACACAATATTCAATAAACAAACAATGTGCTTTAAAGATAATCGAAAAGTAACATAAAGCTACATTTGCAAAATGCGCAGTTTTTTTTGCTTTTATCAAATATTTATTTTAGATAAATAATAATATAAAACTTGCATTGGCCTAGGCTTTACTCCAGTTACCCAAGTCATTCATATGACATGAGAAACTCTCATTTCCAGTTCGAACTTATTAGTAAATTAGACTCCTACTTTTTCTTCTAAACTTTTTTGTGAATCCAATAAGCACAATTTTAATGCACATAGTCACTTGCCGAAGCTAAATTGAAAATGCGTAACTATTTAGTTGCATTGGTATTGATTTTACAACCATGCATGTTCACGTCAATAATATCCCCAAAATAACATTCTTATTGGTTGCATAAATACTCGTTGTATATATCATAAATTGATTTATTGAACGAGTGCTTGCCCAAAACAATTAGGTGTAAACAGTTATTTAAAAGAGAATAAATATCGAATATTAATACAATTTTTAAAAACTAAATCATTAAATAATCATGCTAATTGCTCTATGTTATGCATTTTAAAGAAATACTATTGCGTTGTATCTTGTATTTGTGTTAGTTGCAATAATTTTTTCATTGTGTAATTTACATGGTAAAGAAATTTTTATTAAGTGTCAGATCAAACTACCTTCATATACGATAGCGAAAACTCACGAAAAATTGTGTAATTTGCAAAATATAAGAAACTAAAATAATATTGACGCGACCAGGAAATAGGCTTATAAAAACAGAATTTTATATCTATATAAATTTGAAGCAACCTTTGTCTTCATTGGTTTCCCAATAAAGACCGGGAAAATATAAATAGTAGTACAGCCTCTATATAATTTACTTATGTATATAGCATGTAGTTATTTAATTTGGTATGTGTTGCTGCTTTGCTCTCAAACAAGTAATAAGTTAGTTCAAATTTAACTTTATAATTACAATTTTGCATCGATTATGGAGCAATAATTGCAAAACTAGTAAACGAGTGTTTTATTAATCGATTCATTTACTTTAATTTGGCAAGATTTTAAATATTTAGCAAAATTACATACAAATCATGTATTCCACACAGTAAACAATTACGTAATCACGTAATTGGAATATCACGTGTGCACCTACAAATTTATTTAACGTATATTTACCTAACTTAATTAGCATACATCCAGTCAAAATTAATAATTAATGATTATACAAAATTTAATGTAAATATTTTAACAAACAAAGAAATGAACAAAACAGATATAACATAATATAACTTAAAAGTCAATTAAAACAATATCCCTGTGCATATGTTATAATGTTGCTCTTATAAACTTGTCTAACTCTAAAGTGTGCTTGGCAACAATATGTTCGAAATAGAGACATGTCCAGAGACATAGAGTTGTCAATAGTAACTTTGATAAATAAAAATAAACAAAAATGATATTGTGAAGTACTACAATTTATTTATATTTATATCGTACATATTTATTTCGCGTATTCCGATATTTTGGAGTACTTACTTCGCCCCTGAAAGATCCTGTATAATATAATATGATATATGATTTAAAGTGAATTATACCTATAATTGCTTAATATAGACTGCCATGGTTAGATAATTTTAACATTAATTCAATTATTTAAATATATAGTGCCACCATGCTCTAGCTATAATTGTTTCCATATAGAAATTTATGATTAGGTAATGTAAAGAAATTGTTGTATATTTCATATATCGTCGTGGTTTATGAGATATTGGAAATCCGGTAGATTTCATTATAAGTACATATGTAACATGTAACATTGTGTAACTAAGGCAACCAGCAGATTTTCCCCAAATCGTAGTACAATTGATAATATGGGTATAATACGTTTTCAGAATGGAGTACAATAATTTACCATTAGTAATTACAACCTTGGATCTCGTGGAAGCATTTAACCGAAAGCGGAGATATTACCTGCTTTGTCCGCACAAGGAGATTTCGTCATGAAATTGTAATTAACATTTACAAAGGTAATATTGTGCATGTGACAATCTATATTATGCTAAATCCATGTAATAGTAATATTAAGTAACACGTAATATGTAAATTTATTAAAGGAAAATTCAAATATATCCTCGGCATTTCATATCTTATAATATCATTGTATATATAATAGCTTGTTATATATAGGCATTTGATATATAGAAATTAAAATATTTATATATATATATATATATATATATATATATTATAATGATTTAAATTTTCAATATTTATAAGTATAAAATCAAAATTAACTTCACAAGAAAATTAATTTATGTTATACAAATAAAAGATCATTCGTATATAAAATAGAAGAATTTTATTAGAATAGTAATGAAATGTATAAAATGTTAGATAGGAACTAAATGTATTGTAATCTCACTCTTAATGAAATATTTGAAAAAGTCACAATATTAGTAATATTGTCATGACATAAGATAGGCAACTTAAATTACTATACAAAAAATTTCATTATCATGAAAAATCAGATACTTATATGAAAACTACGGAAAAAATAACCTGGTTACAAAATAAACAAAGAAATGATTTGTGAATTTTGATATGAAAGGTAAAAAATTATGGACTGAAACGAGATTTTCGGAGTAAAGAAGAATTTACATAGAAAATGTGGTATAACAGTAGTAAATACCTGATTTTATAAGTTAATTATCATCATCTGCATGTTTGATAGGTCGTAAACTAAAATTAGAAGAGGGGGAGGTGGTTTTAAAAAAAAATTTCGCATTATTTCCCTTATTTGAATTTTAACGTTGATTTGAATAATATTAATATATTTTTAAATCTGCAAATACTTTCTAATCAATATTTTAATCTTTAATAATATATGAATTTAAAACTTAGATATAATACATTTGTTTTGAGTTTGTCTAGTGCGTTTCTATTTATTAATATCAGAGCTATTTAAGTGATATATTTTAATGTTTTAATACAAATATACAGGGTGAGTTATCTCCGCGGGTAAGGCCGATTATGCCTTTATGAGTAAAGGTATTTTGAAGCGGGTTTTTTCATTTGATATCTGCTCATTAGAAGCACATTTTAAAAATATTTTGTATTATACAGAGTGTTTCATAACTTGGTGGCAGACCATAGTTATAATTTTTTAAATGGAACACCCTACATTTTCCACGTATAATTTTTAGTCAAAACTTTAGAAGATAGTATAGGCCTAACGTCTAAAGTTTTCGACTTATTCCCATTTTTCTGAAAAATTCAATGTTTGTATAAAATTGTATTTCTCGAAAACGATCTATTAGATGGACACAATTTTTTCCGGTATTGTCCACAATAAGAGGTCCTAATACAAGCATATTTTTTTATAGTTACTAACTGCATTAAAATTATATAAATATTAGTTCATTTTTGAATTTCTTATTAAGTTTCACATCAAAAACATGTAAGGCGTTAATACTTTCAAGGCGACTATTACTGAGCTATTGTTGCTTTTTGATATAATTTTGTCAGTTTAACAGTTTTATATTAATTAACATACGTAGCATAGGATGCTGTGAAATTAGCTGTGATGGTGATGGATGACGTTTAATAAGTTACTTTTTAGTTGACAGGTGTAATTTATTGATGCTATTAATCTTAAAATAATTGAAGTGATTTTATAATTCGGTTTTTTAAAGAAAAGTTTACAGATATGATTTTTATACTTGGGTAAAGTCAAAGAAATTATTTATTAGCTCAGAGAGTTTACCGGCAGCGTTACCCTGTAAGAAGATGTCCCAGAACATATACCTTTAGAAGAGTAATGGACACTTTCATTACTACTTGCAATGTTGCTTATGTTATTTTGTAGCTTTTTTTTCATTAATTACAGATCCGTTGATACGTCCTAATTCCTATTTCTGCACTTAATTAAGGTATTAATACGTTTTGTTTTAAAATTTGTTTATTGTACCATATTCTATATATTTTTGAAATGCAGTTTTATAAACAACTAAAGATCTTAAGCTAGTAAACATTTCCTTTTTTGTAATTCCCCCAATACGTAGAAAAATCATTCTCTAAGCTAATTTTTAGAAAACTTCATTATAAAATCATGCTATTAACTGAGAAACAACTTATTAAATGGCATCCATTCAACTGTCAATGTTGCAACAAATATCACCGTATTCAAATAAAAAACATAAAGTTGTCAAAATTATATCAAAAAACGACAATAGCTCAGTAATAGTTACTTTTAAAGTATTAACGTTTGACATGTTTCTGATGTGAAATTTCATAAGAAATTCAAAATTGAACTGATATACAGGGTTTTCCATTTGAAAAAATTGACTTTTATACAAAAACATGTCATCCAACTTTAATCCAGTTTTCTGTACATACAATTAGTACCTGAAAAAAGATACATAAAATAAGCTTCTATTAAGACCTCTTATTATGAACAATACTACAAAAACTTGTGTCAATCTAATACGTCGTTTTGGAGAAATATAATTTTAGAGAAACTTTGAATTTTTCAGAAAAACGGGAATAAGTCAAAAACTTCAGATTTTATTCCTATGCTATCTTATTACTTTTAGCTTAAAAATTATAGGGGGAATACAAAAATATAATGTGTACTATTTAAAAAACTATAACTATGGTCGGCCTCCAAGTTATTGATCACTCTGTATAATTCAAAATATTTTTAAAATGTGCTCCTAATGAGCAGCTATCACAAGAAAAAAACCGCATCGAAATATATTTACTCATAAAGGCATAATTGGCCTAACCCGTGGAGATCGCTATAATACAATAATTATTTGCATCAATTTATAATATTCTTAGAAACGGATAATTATTTATTTTAAGAAAACGTTTTATTATATTTTTTTTAATTTAAAACACTCGTATACGATGTAGGTATATTTATTAAGTGAGCTAAACATGTTGCTTTCCTGCCTGCACAGCAATTACATGAGTGCAAGCCTATAAATAGGCTTGTGGGTAAAAATTTAATTTCGACAGGTCACTCCTATTGTATTTTGAAATGGGAATCGAGAACAATGCTCTCGAAATCAAACGCAATCGTTTAAATGGCAACATATCAATCCGCGCGCCGTACCCAAAACAAAGGGATAAAAATTATCAAGTCGCTCCTATAAATAGAACGCCAAATCCATATGCGTACATATGGTGGCATTTATAAAACGACCAGATTTAGACTTCAGTAGGTACTAACAATTTACGTTATCGATCGTGATTTGATGGGTAATAATTGTATTTTTATACTATCACGTTATTGCCGTTACCGGTTATCTAACTACTACATGCAGTTATTTGGATCGTACTTACGTACATGTGTTTTGAAATATGTATTTTGTGTTACTATATAAGCATATACAGGGTATTTCCTGATAAAAGTCTAGTTTTAAACTGGTAATTGATTGATTTGGAAAAACGAAAAAAAAACGCCCATTTACCGCTTCGGGTTTATTATTATTAATAATAATAACACTATTAATAACTGAGATAACATTTTCGTGAATTAAAGATGATAAGCCCAGACAGTTTTCTTACTTAGTACAATCAGCAAGATAAACACAGAGTGCATTTGGCAATGGCTAGTTTTTCACGGGCTTTTAACGACGAAAACATCCCGCTTGTGGATTCTACAAGATTATTGGGCCTATGGGTTGATAGTGGGTTGAAGTGGAATGCTCATATTAACACGATATCCTCTGTAATGGTACAGCCCATTCCCTTTATTAATTTTATAATTTTTATTATTTTTTTTAAGGAATTAATTAAGTGTATTTTTTGTTAGTATTTGAATGGAAATAATATTTAAAATCAATGAATGTGTTTATTGTATTATTAAGTAGATATTAGTAATAGGTTTTGTATATATTTATGAGTAAAAAAAGGGTGACGCCGAAAGGTTATATTAACGTGATAAACACTCCAGTAGCAATCTACAATCCCGCGGCTAAATGAACGTGTATGTGCGCGTAAATTTGAATGGGAATCCCTGAACTTTGTAGAAAACGGGAAACCCCAGACATTCGGATATAAAAGGGAAATACGCGTGAGAAAAAAGGAGTCGACAGCAAGATACATTAAATATCGTATCAAAAGGCTAACTCCTAACATTAGACTGCGCATAAGAGTCATTGTTAATATAACTTCAACACATAATTTACTACCGAGAAAACGTAGTAAAGTAGTGGTCAAAGTTGTACCTAAGAAGCAATTGTGCAACGTGTTATATTGTTAAAATAAAGATTTTATTTCGAGTGGCAGAACAAGCAGATGATGCCGTTGAAAACATCGTAGAAATAAAGAAGATTTCGTCGATAATAAGCAGCTCGAAGTTCCTGCTGGAAACAGTACAGAAAAGAAGATGAATAAGAAGAATTTAGATAAGGTATTATTTAAATGATTATTGTTTAATGACTGTAATTTTTTATGTAATAAAAGAGGAGAGATTGTAAAAATAAAAGTTCAAACAGAAAGTAATTAAATAAATATCGTCTAACAAATATATGTGTAAAGTAACTTGATATGTTTACAAGTATCGATATAAACACGTATAATATAGAATGTGCATTGTATGTAATAAATTCTGGCGTTTATAGCTTACGATTGAATTGAACAATGGACCTACGGAAATGTTTGTGTTAGTTTAATGTTTGTAAAAAAAATGTATTAGAATTGCTTTTTAAATACATGTTACTTCTTGTGTTGTTTATAAAATTATAGATACAGGATTCATTGATTTTAATATAAGATCTATTAAAATTTAAAATAGTATTTTTTATTAATATACAGGAACCCCTTTTCTTAATCATGTCAATTAACTCGAATCGCTCTGAGATAATTTGAGTTGAGCTGGCAAAACAAATAATTTTACATTTTATTTCTAAAGTTTAACTTTAAATTAAATATCTTCATTTAGAGATAGGGGTTTGTCTACATTGTGTCACCCAACTTTGGGGTGATACCTATACATCTCTAAACTAGCAAAAATGTTTAATGCATTGAAGAATTTACAATACCACTGTAGCAGGGGTATATTAATTGATTTTTACTTCGGATGCTTTTATGCTCTACTGAAGTAAGGGGTCATTGAGTGGGGGATGTCCAGTGACGCCACACCTGCTCACGTCTCTGCTCTTTTCTAGAAACATCTGGAGTATTTGGGATGTTGACTATTTAATCATTTATCTTCCGACATTAGAAATGTAAATGCTTTATTTAGCTTTAGGAAATCGTTAATCTAGTTCCTTTTGACAAAGTGCTTCTATAGTATCGAAGAATATTTAAGTATGTAATTTAACTGTCATTTGTCTTTTTATTATTGTTTTACTTGGCAGTTGTGTTCCTTTTTTGTGTATTTTATATTTTTGTATGTATTTTGGCGATTTTAATGTAAATGTCTTTTTTTTACAATAATTAATAAACTTAAATATGAATTTCGATTTGAATCATAGCAGCATGAGTTCACAAAAACACTATTAATGTAATTGACAGAAAGTTTAAACAATGTTGGTCTTCCTGTTTCCTATTGTTAATATAAGAGATCATCTACCCTAACAAATTATTGTGAAAACGAAATTGATGGTTTTGTATATACAGTCTGATTAATTTTATTTCTAGTTCACTATTAAAAAGAATTTCTTCTTTTATTTCTGAGCCGCTCTCGATCACATATTATTAATCTGTCTCTTTTTAGATAGTTTAAAGTTTGCTAAGATTAAACCTTTATACAAAAAGGCTGCTATGTTCAAGTATATAATTTCACTTTCTCATGTTTTTGTCTTTGCATTATTGCATTTATCTGATATGTTTGATTATGTTTATAATTTATGTATAATGTAGCAGGTATTATAAGTATTATATTTTATATTTATACATTTGAAATATCTATGTTTTTGACGTTTTTGTTGTAAGTGTTTTATTTACAGTAATTAATTAATTTAAATTTGATTTTGATGGGAAGAAGACGTCGCTGATTTCACGCATGATGAACTCCGAAGCGCCTTGGTTAAAATGAAGAAGACCCAAGGACCCTACCATGTAAGTACGGAGTCAGTGGATGTGCTTATAGCAGTGATCTCTGAGGCACTGTTAGTGTTTCTTAATTATCTGCTGGAGTACCAGCGCTTTTCAGCGAAATAGAAAGAAGCCGTTGTAGTACTGTTGCCAAAGAAGTAATGATATTACTTTTAGACCTATCTGTTCTCTCTGCTTCCTAGGAAAAGTCTATGAACGTCCGCTAAAATACAGCGTTGAAGAATACCTAAAGAGATCTGACGGCCTGCCACAGAGGCAACTTTGTTTTGTACGACAGAAGTCAACAGCGCATGCCATCGAAGAGCTGACCATAAGGATGGTAAGAGCTTTAGAAAATAAGAGGGTATCAATGGTGGTACTGGGTGTTAGAAATGCTGTTAACTCCGCATTTTGGACACAAATTAAGAAAAGGGATAGTTGCGGTATACATCATCAACATCTTAGAGGAGTATTTCTCTCAAAGGAGGTTGTTTTTTTCATCGAAAAGCAGTCTGGAGATCAACATCATGCGGAATAATTTGTGGGATCAAATTCTAACCGTGAGATCTAGAATATGGATGAAGTCACGACAATAGTGTATACCGATGTACTAGCACTCATAGTAGAAGCGGAGGATATGAGAGAACTTGTGCTCAAAGCTAACGAATCCCTGGAACAAATAGTGGAAAGAATGGTGGAAATAGACCTGTAGATTGCCCCGGAAAAGACAGACGCTGTTATCTTCAAAGAGCTTTACAGATATGATACATATGATGTAATGAGGAAACAATTCACTCCTGGGAAAGAGCTGGAACACCTCGGTGTAACTCTAGACCATAAACTAACTTTCCGATCACATGTAAAACGAGTAGTGGCGAGGGCATATTCTACTCTGATAGCATTGCTTGGATAGTGTTGGAGGCCCTACTAGCAAACGCAGGGGGATTTTGTATGTACAGTCGCAAGTGCGCAATACCAGTCTGGGCATATGCATTGAAGAAAAAAGATCAAACAGAGCAACTGGAAAAAAATATTTATGGAATTTGTAGTTTGTTTCATTAGCTTTTTATCAGGAATTTAAAAATAATATGAAAGCTATATGAAATCCATTAACAACATACGGTTTAAGCAATTATTTACATAATTAAAGCTGATGTAAGATATTTTTAACAATTAGTTGAAAATTAAATGAAAAGCGGTAACAAAATAAATTTTTCGATTGAATTATTTCTAATTAACATTTTACTTTTTTCTTCCTTTATGGTTACTAGTTTGCTTTTTTATTCTTTTCTTATTTTTCTCCACACCAACCCGCGTAAATTTTAGTGTTTTTTTTTGTTTCCTATCCTATTTGTTTTTTGAAAATTGTCCTTCCCCTTCTCTCCATTTTCTCACACGGCGAGAGAGAAAGAGAGAGAGAGAAACATTTTTTAAAAACCACTTTTTCTGTGTCAGTGCCTTTTACTTTCTTATACGTAGTATAAGGAAGTATTGTGATGACGTAAATTTTCGACCTCGAGATTTTTGCAGATGTCCACGTTTTGAAGTCCCCTGATACCAAAAAAGTGTTTTTTAAAAATGTCTCTCTCTCTCTCTCTCTCTGACCACGATAGCGGTCAAACCGCTCTAGATATCAATTCTAAATTTTGTATTTACGAGTATAATCTCCATCTTGATATCTGATAAGATTTTCAGTAAAAATCGGCAAACCGGAAGTAGTAGTTTATTTTAGCGAAAAAAATCTAATTTTGCTAATATTTCGTCAACTACTAAACAAATTTATAAAGAATTCATATGTACTCAAAATTGAATTTGAGAAGAATTTTATTATGAAAGTTTTTCGAAATTGATAACGGAAGTAAGTCTTTTACTCTTATCAAAAATCAGTTTTTTGTAAATATTTCGCAAGTCATGCTTCTTAGACAGCTACGTTACGAATACGAAAGTATTTAGAACTTAATTTTCAATAACTTTTGTATAAAAAAAATTTCAAAATTCGGACCTGAAGTATCAGTTTTACTCTTATCGAATAGCGATTTTTTGCCAATATCTCGTAAATTATGTATTCTATAAATACTTGTCAAGAGTATAAAAGTATTTAGAGTTGGATTTGAAATATTTTTTGTATAAATAAAATTTCAATATTCGGACCGGAAGTAACACTTTTACTCTTAGCTCGTAGCACTTTTTTTCGAATATCTCCCAAAGTATGCATTCTATAGAGATTTATTAAGAAGATAGAAGTACTTATAATAGGATTTTAAATAATTTTTATGTAAAAAAATTTGATAACTTTATCTTTTGGAAAGCTCATACGTATAAGAAAGTCGTGTGGTGGCCACACCTCATTTTTTTGTTGCGAGTTGCTTGTGAGGACTTGGTCTGGCGCTTAGATATCAACGGAGTAATATTTTCAGCGATCTCTATATTATTTTACAGCCAAGAGAATATTCTTCTAATTTTATGCAGGATCATTATGAAACAAGCGCTTAAACTTAGGGTTTATTATGGGCTATTTTATATATTTTTTTTAATCTTAGATGCTTTTTGCCTTGTTTCGAAAATACAGGGCGATAAAGAAAATAATACTTTATTACCTTCGCCTACCCTCTAACGAATTTCCATTTTCAAGTTCATGCATATCAGTCATCTTACTTTCTTATACGTAGTATAAGGAAGTATTGTGATGATGAAAATTTTCGACCTCGAGATTTTTGCAGATGTCCACGTTTTGAAGTCCCCTGATACTGAAAAAGTGGTTTTTAAAAAATTTCTGTGTGTCTGTGTGTGTGTATGTGTCTGTGTCTCTCTGTGTCTCTCTGTGTGTGTCTCTCTCTCTGTGTGTGACCACGATAGCGGCCAAACCGCTGTAGATGTCAATTCCAAATTTTGTATTTACGTGTATAATCTCCCTCTTGAGATCTGATTAGTTTTTCAGTAAAATCGGTAGACCGGAAGTAGCAGTTTACTTCAGCGAAAAAATCGAATTTTGCCAATATTTCGTCAACTACTAAGTTTATACAAATTTATAAAGAATTCATATGTACTTAAAATTAAAATTGAGAATAATTTTATTTAAAAAGTTTTTCGAAATTCCTACCGGAAGTAGGTCTTTTACTCTAATCGAAAATCAGTTTTTTGGGAATATTTCGCAAGTCATGCTTTTTAGATAAGTACGTTACGGGTATAAAAGTATTTAAAACATAATTTTCAATATCTTTTGTATAAAAAAAATTTCAAAATTCTGACCGGAAGTGCCACTTTTACTCTTATCCAATAGCGATTTTTTTGTATAGTGATTTATATTTGAAAGTTTTAATCAGAAAACTTTATTTAAACGAAAATACGAGATACAGGTTTCAAAGGGAGAAAATCATAATCCACGTTGAAAACGTAATCAACAACGTATGAAAGCAACGGTTAAACTATTGGACATAAAACTTATAGAAATAATAATCAGGGAATGTTTAATAAAAAATAAATTATTATTTCGAGTATAGTGCAGCCGCAGATACGTGTTTCCAATTTGTTAGTCATTATTAGTACGTATAAATACATTTCTTAGCTATACCGTACTCATGCGGACTAACCAGTCTCAAACACGTCTCTACGATTGTGGTATACCCAAAGTTTGTTTAATTTACACAATTATATATTGTCATCTTTCTATGTTTCATCAGTCCTCAATGTCATTTAACGCAAAGAAAGGCATTGCTAATACGTAGCGAGGTTGATTCTTGTCAATATAAATTGAGGGTCTTCTAGCAGCTTCTCTTTATATTTTTGTTTTAATTTATTATGTTTGATAAGAAAGCTTCTAAGTCAAGGTGAAATTTTAGATTAGTTTTATACGCAATATATTGCCCACGAATAATTTAATGTTTCCATATGTATATATCAGTCAAACATGGCTTAGCGGCATGTCCGGAAGATTCCAACATCGTTTGCATCGAAATTACGTAATGTTTAATGTTTATTCGTATTATCTCCTGTACTGTGCTTGAAGTTCGACTAAGAAACACACATACACAGACAGTAACACTAACACAGAGCAATAACGAGGATGCAGTCGGTGCAAGTTTAGAAATTTATCATGTAAAGTTTAACTTTGAATGATGATGATTACCGGTAACTGGTCTTCGCTGGAACATTATATCTAATTAGTAAACAAGTACATTGATTGCATTACGTCTCGTAGACAAACTAATTAGCGCAAGCGATCCCGTGCATTAGTGCTGAAGACAGTCCCGTTATGCTTTTGTTAATGGTGAATACC
The DNA here is from genome assembly GCA_963170755.1 of Amphimallon solstitiale. Taxonomy (NCBI): domain Eukaryota; kingdom Metazoa; phylum Arthropoda; class Insecta; order Coleoptera; family Scarabaeidae; genus Amphimallon; species Amphimallon solstitiale. The sequence continues at coordinate 11,321,027 of OY720681.1, forward strand.
TTAGAAGACCTTACTATATATATATATATATAAATATGTTATTGTTTCTTGGTCGTTTGTTTTTAATATATTAATTCATTTTTTCTTGGTATTAGCGACCGTTAATTTCCAGCTAATTAAGCATTAACAAAAAACATTTTTTAGACGTTTCGACAAATTTTTTTATTGTCTTCTTCAGTTTTTTAGATTTATAACACATACAAACACATTAAAAATTCTTTCGAAAATTAATTCATAATCCACACACATACTTCGTCAATACAACTTGTTTTATTACAAGGAATTTAAAATACTCGGTGTGAGTAACATTTTAATTTTATTTGTTTTATGTCTCCTTATTTATGTAAAAAAACGATTTTTATTTTAAACTATGACTATTTGTGTATAATTGTTACACTTTCAAAATAAACATCGTTTTTTTTACATAAATAAGAAGACATAAAACAAATAACATTAAAATGTTACTCACACCGAGTATTTTAAATTCCTTGTAGTAAAAAAAGTTGTATTGACGAAGTACTGGTATGTGTGGATTACGAATTAATATTCGAAAGAATTTTTAATGTTTTTGTATGTGTTATAAATCTAAAAAACTGAAGAAGACAATAAAAAAATTTGTCGAAACGTCTAAAAAACGTTTTTTTATTAATGTTTAATTAGCTGGAAATTAACGGTCGCTAATACCAAGAAAAAATGAATTCATATATATTAATATATATATTATCATCTCTGTAATTATTATAGTGGATAAATATACATACGGTGATTGTTCAATTATTCATGAATGTTATTAATCACATGGTGTGCATAATCTAACTGAAACAAGAAACTGGTAAATATCTCGATCTAACATTATGCTAATATTTAGGTCGCAATTGTGTATGCTAAATACGCTGAAATAAAAGAATATTTCCAGTACGCACCTTTAACCAGTTGCGATGTAGAAAGGACGTTTTCTATCTACAAGGATGTACTTAATTCAAAGAGAACAAGTCTTACAGAAGAGAAAATGAACAAATAATAAGGTATTTTGTATTTTATAGATCACTAGCCACTTGTTATTCAATTATATAAATAAAATTAAAACCTCTTTAAAAATACAACATTTCAATAGTGCGCCCATGGGAGATGAGTCATCAACCGCTCGTGTCCGCCCCCTATTATAACGTTTAGTTAAGTAATTTCCATGTTAAATATCCGCTATACAAAAGAACGAATTTAAAAATTATGTAATTATGTAATTGCTTACATTTTTAATAGCTAGAGTGATTGATAGATTAATCGCATTGCTTTCCTCCGATTATATTACCATCCAGTGAAGAATATAGTCACGCTAGCTCTAAAATACTTATTGAAGAATTACGTATTTTTTGATATTTTCTTATAGCAAATTCCACTTCATTTAGCGTTACATTTAAATTTATTGCTGCCATTGTTGTTCCGTACAAGCAAAATATAATTTTTCTTGCTCACACCGATGTGTTAATATTTTTTTTTGAATTAAACCAACCCTGAAAAAGGAATTTCAAGTAAATGATGCAAAAAAAAAGAAAAAAAAACAGAAACGGGGAAAACCATCGAACAACAGACTGTCTGAAATTTCGTGATCCGCATTCACGCAGCGCCACGACAAAAGAAAATAATCAACGGCGGCCTGAAACTACGATCTGTTACATTCATGCTTCATTAGACCCTTTTCAGGAGACAAACTTTCAGACACTGATCACCCGGCATTCATTCGTATACTAAGAGTGTTGATTATGAAATTCCACTCCTTACGTTCTCGCAACAGTCTGAGGTGATAGCGAACAACTGGGCGCGAAAAGAATGAATTGATGTGTGTGTGTGTGTTTGTGCGGAGAAGAAGTAAAGTGGTAGGACTTCTAGATGAACGGCCATAAGTCCCTCGGTACTGTAAAAATTTTATTAAAACTTTTCACCGACAGATAAATTTAATTGTTTTTTTCTTCTCTTGAGGAATTTTCCTGCGTTGACTTTCAACGTCAAGTTCGAAAAATTGAGTTCCAACGTAATTTTATTACTGAGTTGGTATGATATATAAATGTCTGTTAAAAAGGAATATTTCTTAATTGTTTCAAATGATATAAACATGAGGGCAATAGAATAATAATATTAACAATAAATACGTTTAAAATTAAAGGTATGGCTATTTTTACATACGGTATGTATAAGTTATACAAGTTTATCTTTAGAATTATATTTCTGATTTTGTTCTGTCCTATCCGGTAGATGGTGCGATGAATTTGATTTGACAAAGAGCAACTGGATCTTGCTATCGCTGCGTGATATAAAGCCGTCACATAACGAGATTTTTTTGATGCTGATAATCTCAAAATATCGATTCTTATATGGCGCCATCTATACAACGCATAATAAACTGCTTGGTAATCGCTGAGCATTTTTAAAATTTACGGGCTAACAATATGCAATATGATTGGATTATAATAAACCTACTATTATTGAAATTTGACCGATTTCACATTTATTTTGTCTATTTCATATTCTATTCTACTTAAATTATTCTAATATACTACACATATCAGTCGTTTCATTTAATGTGTGCTACATATATTTAATATATTTTTGAAGTTACGCCGACTACCAATAGAAAATCTAGTTTTCTCACGGAAAAATGTGTCTGTTCTGAGTCATTTAGTTGTTACCAATGCGCTAAACGGCAAGAAATACTTCGGAAAATGAGAATTGATTATTCGAAATGTAGTATAAGAAAAATTCTTTGTAAATACCTATAATTTTTTTGCATTTTTAGGTTAAATAACTATTTTTTCCAGACGAGTTCATCAGTATTAAGATTATATTTCACCTATTTGATCCTCTTTTATGGTTTCAAAGAATGTAAAAGGAAATGTGTGATTTTTCGCTGACAGATGTATTCTTCCGAAACCTGTCTTTTGAACTTTATAATGTGTTGTAATGTTCAATAAAGAAGATTTCATTACCGTTGTGGAATTATCTGGAAACTGCTTAATTTTTTTAATAATATTACTTCTATTATTTAAGATATGCAAGCAATAAATTTGGAGCACCATCTTGCTGGGCCTGACCCTAAAACCGCAGATGATGAACTACACTGAATTATATTGCCAAATTACATGAGGTGTGCCGTGCACACCCTCAACTTACTTGCCACTACTGATGCAAATAAGGTTTTGGAAAAATCAATCGACTACAAGAAAATTTATTGTTCTACATTCAGGCTTTTCGGAATTTAACGAGCTTCAGACTTAACGTATGAAGTATGTAAATGCAAATTTCCTGTACACATCATGACTCGATGGAATTCATATTATGATGCGACAAAAAAAAAATTGCTAAATAAGAAGAAAATAGGAAAATGGTTCCCAAAGTTGAAACTCCAAAGACTAAAACACATTGAGTTCCAATACATTGAAGAGTACTGCAGTGTGATGGAGCTACTAGCTTGTTAGATAGACTGCAAGGGGAATTGGAATATTTTCTGGGTTTTGTTGCTCCAACTTTATTCATTCTCCGCATCAAGTTGATTGAGAGCTCATCTATTCTTTACTGTAGTGCTTTGAAAGTGGCCATAAGCATACGGATTGAACAGAGAGATTTCAACACTTGTTAGTCATGGAAACCTATCCAGCCAAAAGTAAAGCTTTCATTCTGTCAGCTATGAGTCAGCCCAAATTTAACACCAAATGGTTCCTGAGAGAACTGTAAAGAAATATTCACAAATAAATTGCTACCCTCTTGTATATAAATTATAAATGGCCAAGGCCCTAAACAAATTCGGTACCCAAATTCCAAGAAGGTAGTAAGTCAGACACCACCACGGTAATTAACCTTCTATTTAAATTTAGGAAGACGCTTGTCTATTAATTAATCACCAACTTATAACACTCAAGTCTTACCTCTTACTTCCCCAAGGGTCGATGTTAAATATGGGAGTCAGCACTGCCTCCAGCTACAGTCAGAGAAGGGCGAGTTCGAACACAGTACTAAGTCGAAGGTTAAGTTGTCAGGGCGCCTATCCTTAAAAATATGCTAAGCCCAACAGATATTCAGACCCCGGACCAGATCCAATGTAAAACTCCCCAGGTGATAAGAAAATAAGACCAACACACACACATTCAAACTTAACAAACAGTTTATTGAAACTATAATTCAGGTCTCAACAGTTCATTTCAATTACTGTACACATACCGGCTGTACTATCTAATCTCTGATTCTTCACGAGATATTCAAAACAAAAAACTATGAAATGTAAATCACAAGCGCAACTCAGTTGCCAGTAATAAATTTCTGAAGGTTTAATTAAAACTTAAATGGTCACCCAAGGTGATCCACAACTTAAAATTATCAATGACGTACAATTACAAAATTTAAGAAATTCAAAATGGTGAACACATGAAACAACCTTAAAGTTAAAATAATTAACCAACAATATTCTTACAAGCACACAGTTATAAGGCAACTTGCCGAAAGTCCCTCCAAAGTCGAACAGTTTGATCGTGATTTGCAACACGTCAACACTAAAATGAAACACTCTGTATACCAGAGGCAACCGACAATTTATTCGACATTAGAGTGCAGACTCTAAGTTGTAAGGTATCTAATTCTATAAAAAAATTAGCGCTAGTTAACTATGCTTTACATAAGGAAATGTGATTAAATTAAATTCAATAATTCTTACATTGTACAAGAATAAATTACAATGGTTGACTAATTGCATTAAATAACATCTAAGAATTTACACGTGACAGATGTGAGGCTACAATGCCCATACACATCCAAAATTTAGTTCAAATTATAAGTCCAAAAATAAAAAAGGCTACGTAACGTCTCCAAAAATGACAAAGTAACCTCCAATCTGGGGTCACTGTTATTAATAAAACTACGTTAATTTAATAAATTCAAATTATAAAGGCTCACATGCCACAAGAAGTTAAAATAGGAAATTACGATGACTTATTTAATTAGCTAGGCCGGAAAATTGAAATTTACTGTTCGAAGTACTCGATATTGACATAAATTTTACCAAAACTGTTTGGCCAATAATTTCTACGCTCTGGATAATATCAGGAAAATTTACACAGTCACAGTACCTTAAAGAAAATTACATCCACAGCTACCAAACACAATACCTTCTACGGATCCACACGTTACAAGAAAACTGCTCTCCTATCTTCGGCTAACGACATCTCAAGAAATTAGCGTATGAAGGCTACAGTATTCCATTAATCTGCACCTTAATTATGTCTTCACCGCAAGATCCAGCAATAAATTCCCTTGGAACCGTAAGATAACCATAGCACGTGGTTCTTAAATCTTAACCCAACAAAAGTGCTCTAATGAGGTCTATGCCATGCACCAACACTAGCAGCTATATTTGAATATAGAAACAACACAAATTAAGATCGATTAGACACGTGGAAAATATACTTACAGCAGCTTAAACAATTCCCAAGCCACGACAAACAATATCCTCAACAAGTTTATTATAATAACGCCAAATCATATTAATGCTTGAGAAACAACATTAAAATCCGCCTGTACTAGCGATTGCACACGATATAACTCAAAAATTCTTCATTTCTCAACCAGTGTCAAAGGAACTGCATCTGCTCTGTGATGTTTAATGCTTCCTCGATGACCGTTAAAGTTCAAGAGAAAGATTCTAACATGTCAAAAACCGACCTCAAGCGGAACACGAACATTTGCCCTAAAGACCGAGCGACCCAACCTGATATTTTAAATATACGACATAAACGCAGATTCAAACGACAATAGAAAAATGGAAAATAATTATAATTAATTTGTTACATAACTCTAAGCCCAAAAAGAAGCTCTAAAACTAAATTAGCAATAATTAGAAATACCAAATCTATTAAATAAAACATCGTACGCCATCTACCCGTCAACGCATGTATACGTTACACACCTGAGATAAGGCAGATCGCGTGGCAATAGGAATCTTATGAAAGTCCACACCAGGTGGCAGTAGTAGTAGGAAGATGACATTAATTTAATCCAAAATAAATTACGTATTCAACGATAAACTAAAATAATCCATTAAGAGAGAAAATACAACAAAATAATTGTAACAAAATTTACTTTTTGGCTTCACAGTGACGATATTCTTTTTAAGTCGCTTTCTGCCAATCGACAAGGACATTTAAATATCGACTAGGATTATACAAGTTTTATTTTATTAATTTACATTAAGTATATTGTTCAGTTTTTTTTGTTAAATTTTGGGCCGATAATTGCCAATTATCGAAGGCCTAAGCTGTATCCAGGATTATTAATTTACCCTGCGTTTTAATTAACTATTTAGAGCGTTATTCTAATTTTGTGGTGTTATTAGAACCTTCCAATTTCTTTTTTAACTTAGTAGTTCATAACTAATTTAAGCATATACTAGCCGATAATAAGGTTTGAGGTTAATGATTTGAATAATTGCCATAATTAAATTCTTTTCTTTTGTGTGCCATCAGCCGATTCTGTTAATTGTGCGTTAATTTTAATGATCTACAGTTGTTTTTTTTTGTACGTTGCATTTGATAATTAGTTTTGTTTAAAATAAGAAATATACACCTACAGCGTGTGAATGCTGTAGAGGTATCCTGTGTAACCATCTGTGAAGTAAGATCTTACTATTCCCATTTAATGTTTTTTTTTGTAATTATACATTTGAATGCTTCTGTAAAAGGAGAAGGTTCCCACCTTATGGAAAACGGATGACCACTCAAATGCGGATATTTTGATATCAATGGATTCGTCTTGAATTAACGAATATTTCATATCATTGCGCCAACTTGCTAACTCTATAAATAAAGCCACAATTACGGTTTGAAAAATTAAAAACGGCAAATGTGATTTGCGTTGGTGGAACAGAGATGACAGTAATCCATCCCAGAGCTGGCCGATGCGGAGTGCATAAATTACTTGGGTCATTAGAAAGTTAATACGGGGCTGCACTTACAAAGAAGCTAAACAGCAGGTAGTCCAATAAGCTTACTGAATCGTCAAAAAAGGACGTCTGAAAGGAGTTTGATGAAAATAACATTTACGTAGTGTAATAAACAAAAATTTTATTTTGAATTTAATTGAAGTTGTTATTGCAATTCTGTAAAATATTTTAGGTGGGGTGCATTCCCCAAATATATATATTAAACTAAAACATAATTTTTCTTTTCAGTTAAGTGATTATGCAGTGTTACGTGTGTGATCGAAGAGTGCGTCCTAGAGGATTTCGCCGCTTAGAAAACATGGACAATCTTCCCGAAGGGTTTGTAGATGTTGCTTTGATTTGCCGCCAAAACAACAATTTGGAAGGTCGGAACATAGAAGTTGGTGAATCAATTCATACTAATTGTTACAGACAAATCATTAACGAAATTGAAGCAGCTAATAACGAAAATGATGACAACGGTTGCAGATTTAATAGTATAATTCAGCGACGACACTTGTGTTTTATATGCGACAGTCATAGAAACCTTCATAGAATATCTTTTGAAGCTAGGATAGATGTATACCTGAAAAAGGAAATATTTATACCAAAACAATCTGCATGTTGCATGGATCATCTTGATGACAGTGGTATACTTCGCCCACAATTTTTGGAAACATTACGTTATAATGTACGTAATGTAGCTATGAGCCCCAAGGATATTTCAGATTGGTTTAAGGCTTTACGTACTGCGGCTGTGGATGGTAAAAAAACATATTTTACCCGTGAAGAAAACATTCTGGACGACGACTTTAAAGTTCTTACAAACCTGACCAAAAACAATTTTAGAGATCTTTTCACTTTTTGTTCCGACGTCGTTTTATACGATAGAAACACTGTTATCACCAAAAAGAATCTTCTTACTTTTCTATTAAAATTAAAATATGACTTATCAGATGAGTTATTAAAGGTTTTAATGTTTTACAGCACTAGGGCAAGTGTCAGTAAAGCAATATCTTCTGTTAGATTAAGTCTTTCCGAAAGATTTCTTTTTGAAAATCTAGGACCAAGAGCCATAACTCGTCAGAACTTTATTAATCATCATGTTACAGATTTTGCAAACGAATTATATAACCCGGATCCAGATAACAGGAAGGCGGTGATGTATATTGACGGAACGTACTTAAAACTTCCAAAATCTTCTAACTTTCAGTCACATCGCCAGTCTTATTGCCTACATAAAGGATATCATTTGTTAAAGCCCGTATTAGTAGTTGCTCCGGACGGCTATATTTTAGATGTGCATGGGCCTTACTTTTCAGATTCTCGAAATAATGACGCAGCGATTTTATTACATCATCTGGAAAATCAAGAATTGCAAGATGTAAATCACCTACGTCATTGGTTGCAACCAGGTGACATAATTATTGTCGACAGAGGCTGTCGCGATGTGGCACAATTGCTTCAAAACCTTGGTCTTGACTGTAATATGCCACCGCTTTTACCACGTGGTCAAAGACAATTTTCAACAGAAGAAGCTAATTATGCGCGCCTTATAACGAAAACACGCTGGATTGTTGAAGCTCGCAATGGACATATAAAGAGTATATTTAAATTTTTTAGGGGGCAAATACCGATCCACCATGCTTTAAATATAGCCTCATATTTTCGTATAGCTTGCGGTATAATGAATAAGTATTTTCCACCGATCCAGATGCAGGGTGCTACGGTCCAACTCGCTGAAGCAATGAAAGAACTAGCAAGTTTCGAAAATGTGGTAAAAGGTAGAGTTGAAGTAGAAAGGTTACATCTTCGACGCATTCGTGACGATGCATGGATCAATCTTGATCAATTGCAATTACCCGAGTTTCCAATTTTGACATTACAGGATTTACGAAATCTGACATTAGGAGTATACCAAATTAAACTGGCACCTAGTTATATTCAGGACCGTTTTCATTTTCAGGCACTTTTGGAAGAACGAGGATTTCTTAGAGCTCGAGTATATTCTAGATACAGACAAGCAACAAAACACTTATTGTGGATAGCCTTTCGACCACGCAATGAAGAGGAACATGAGAATAATCAAGAAGAAGCACCAATTGACGGTTATTATTGTACCTGTAAATCAGGAGCAAGAACTGTAGGGTGTTGCTCTCATGTATCTAGTGTATTGTGGTATTTGGGATATGCTAGACATGTAGAAAATGTAAAGTACCCTTCAACTAGACTGCTCCACACAGTACTCGATGCGGCTGAACGCGAATGATGTGAAAATAATATTATTTTTTAAAAATGTAAACATGTATATTAGTTAATTTTACATTGTATGTAATAGTAAGTAATCATTATCATTAATGTTTTTGACAAACCATTACAAAATAAATGGCCCATCAACGCAAATAACCTGAAAATAACCATTACCTTGTAAATATGTAAACATGTAAATATTAGTTAATTTTTTATTGTATAAAATAGTAGGTACATATTATGTAGATTATTAATATCCGTTAGGTACAGTAGGTAGTGCGCTCTTTAATGAGATCAAGTCAATATGGTTTAACATTCAACTTCAATTAAATTCAAAATAAAATTTTTGTTTATTACACTACGTAAATGTTATTTTCATCAAACTCCTTTCAGACGTCCTTTTTTGACGATTCAGTAAGCTTATTGGACTACCTGCTGTTTAGCTTCTTTGTAAGTGCAGCCCCGTATTAACTTTCTAATGACCCAAGTAATTTATTGACTCCGCATCGGCCAGCTCTGGGATGGATTACTGTCATCTCTGTTCCACCAACGCAAATCACGTTTGCCGTTTTTAATTTTTCAAACCGTAATTGTGGCTTTATTTATAGAGTTAGCAAGTTGGCGCAATGATATGAAATATTCGTTAATTCAAGACGAATCCATTGATATCAAAATATCCGCATTTGAGTGGTCATCCGTTTTCCATAAGGTGGGAACCTTCTCCTTTTATCTTATTTGTGAACATACATATCTCTTAATTTCTCTTTTTTAAATGCGCATTGTTAATCACATGCTTTAATTTAGATTTAGTTGTATTTACGCATCTCGGCAATTTTAAACATCATTTATAGTAGTTGATTGTTCCTTTTAAATTCTTTATTGTTGACATATACAGGGTGATCCAACCATACGTTCCATTATACCTATCATTTTGTATATCACTGTACTGGGTAATTTATAATTTCATAACACCTTGTTTTTTTTTTAAATATAAATTTATTGCTCCCTTTGTAGGGGTTGAACTCATTAATTTGTTTGATCATTTTGTTATATTTAATAAACTTGATAATGTTGTTTATATCGTGTATGAATGACTTACTATACCTAGTGTACCTAAGTTATTTTCGCTGTCGGAATAAGTAACATTTTGGAGTGGACCTGAAATAGAATGACAGCTGGCGCCTAAAAATCATCCACCTTCAGTATTCTGAGTGACCCATCCCCTAAAACCGAGAGTTAGAGGCATAGGTTCCACCCCATCTTTTCCAACGCACACTAGGGAAGTAAGGTAAGGCAGGTTGAAGGTGACAAACAATAAATTTCCGAAACTTTCATAAATTTAATTGAGCAAAGCTACAGGTGTGAAACTCCGGCAAACGGGCACATTTCTAATCGTCGACAGGATGACATTATTCTAGTTACCGTTGGCGCCATATGTGCTTCCCTTTCTGCCAGGACAATCCTAAGGCGAAGCGAGAGTAACACTATCTATTTTAGAATCGATTTAGATTCTCAATCGATTCTAAATTTATAGTTTTGATTGTTGATTGACAATTAATAGGTACCTATTAGGAGTAATGGAGGGTGAAAGAAAAAATGAAGTGTGCTAAATGTTTAGTTTTCTCGCGCGTAATTTAAAATCTCGTGGCTGTGGGCTTTTACTATATTGGTAGGTATTATTGTAATTTAATGTTACTTGGCCCGCAGTAACTGTTTATGACGTGCCTCGTCTGTTCCGTTAATTGAAGTACCTATAGACAATTTTTAAGGACCTTTTTTAATTTCCTCTTTTTTTCCTGAAGTTTTTAAGCAAATGCTTACTTAGGTGTACTCACACATTTATCCGCTTCATTTGTCATTGCATGTTTTATGACTACTAAATTCTACAATTCTTTTACGAGCAAAAATACCCTAACCGGGATGTTTTTAGGTGTACATTATCGAATGAATTAATTTTAATTTGGCTACCTTTTTCCTTCCTCCATGACTGTTGATGAAATTGCAAAAAAAAAGTATGATAGCCACTAATAAAGAACTTGACGTGTACAAGTTGAAATAAACGAACGTAATGAACATTTATCACCGGAACAGTTCGGCCGCCTGACCTAAAATGGGAAAAACAACATAAATTAATTAACTAACTTTATCTGGAACAATGCGCATAGACGAATATCCACCTTCAACCAAACACATATAAAGTATCTCCCTTTGTATTATTAATTTTTGTAGAGTGTCATCCGCCGAACAAGTTCGATGTATATTCGGATAACAGCGGACACTGGGCCTACACACCTCTCTCTACATATATGCAGCATCCGGCATTGTTTTGAGGTGCGAACATGGTTAGAGAAGAATAGCAGAGCCGAAATGAATTTAAATGATGAAATGTTAGCGTTGGAAACCGACATTATGGACACGTATATACATATAAACGGCGGAGCTTGTAGTAGTTCTACGGTTGGTCCGCTTAAATGGTCAAAAAGCCCATTTATTTTCACTGCAAATACGTGCGTCTAATCGGGATAACAATTCTGTTGCTTTTCACAATTCGACGTGGATGATGGCGTGATGGTGTTCGGGGTGAGAGCGAGATAGAAGGTCCGTGCTATGTAAATATTAGGATGATAATATTTACGTAAGATTACAATTGTTAAACTAATTGTCTGCGGTAGACCTTGCGTGCGTTTCATTGCGTAGGTTCAGAAATATCCACTTGCTTAGGTAATTTACATGATGACCATAATCCTCTTTAGGGTCTGAATACTAACCAAGGACAAATAAAGGAAATTATTGTATCTCCTTTGACTACTAGCTTTATTAGTCTATTTTAAATATGACACTATTTACACGGACGTTATTAAACATGAGACGAAATGAGAATATGTCAGCAGAGTGATACGGATACTGTTCACTCTACCACACGAAATGACTAAATGCTTATTTAATTTAGCTGATGTTATACAGCGTCGCTGAAATTGTATACAATTATGTTTGTGTTATAGTTTAACTTTACTAACTTTAAGTCATCTTTTATGATAACTTAATAAATATATAATTTGTTGTTTTGAAAAACATGCATAATTTGTAGAAGGGTAAAAGTCCATTATACAGGGTGTATTTGAAATAAGGAGACAGAGTATGATTAATGGAAAGATGTAATTTTATTAGACTCAAATCCAAAATATTTTGCGCAAATTCAAATTTTAAAAATTACAAAGATATCTTTAAAGTATTCGTCGCGCCACTGCACTTTAATACGACTGTAGGCTATGGAAGGGTGGGTTAGTAAGTAGGAGTGTCACGGTATGCGAGGTCAGTCTCTTTCGATTGTTACGTGTGGATGTTTCGACTATTGCTTACACAACACACGAACTGAAATAAATTATGTTTTTTTTTAACTTACTTGCATCCAATTAAAATAAAAGTTTCTCATAGTAGAGTTGGGCAAATTACAACACAAATTTGTTTTTGTGAGAAATAAGAAGTAAAAAGCCGTTGAATTTAATCATAATAACAGTAATAGCGGAAGAAAACGTAATATCTAAATAATCCATCTCAATAAAAAAAATTCTCGTTGAAAAATAAGATATTTTAACAGCTGATATTTCATATTAAGGTTGTTGAACTCTTAGCATGAACACCTGTTTAGAAATAGTAAACAATGCTATTATTGGGGTTTTTATAACGTCTACAGCTGTTATTGCGTATATCTATGCGTGTTTATTTACTTCGATGGAAATTATTACGTCTCCTCAACCTGTATGGAACCGTCGACGTCTGGCGCGATACCTACGACATATAGACACATGCTAAATCTATAAGCGGCCCATTAAACACTTTTGGGGGGTTTTTAATTTTGGCGTTCGTGTCGTAATTGACTCACAATTTTTGGGATTTATATTCTACATAATTGCACCTTTCCATTTATCATACTCTGTCCCCTTATTTCAAATACACCCTGTATACAGGGCCCTGCAACAGTGCTTCACGCTTCCATAGCTCTTTTAAGAATTATGTTAAGAATTTCATTCATATGGCAACAATGTATTGCATGCTTTAATGCCTTAAAATATATTTAGTAATGGCGGACTTTCAGTTGTACCGGAAGTAGATACCAATTTTTTTTAAGAACTTTTTTGAATGCGTCAATAGACATAATTTTCATTATTATTCTGTCGAAACTCCAAAAATGGTTTAGAAAGTAGATCATCAAGAACGCTGGTCAATAAACATTTGGGGAGAAATTGTTGGAAAACGTGGTGGGCTCACATTTTTTTAATGGTCACCTTAACAGTCAAATGTATTTGGAGTTTTTAGAAAATGATTACTTCATAATTTACCTGTAAGCATCCAGACACAAAATATGTGATTACAGAAAGATTGAGCCAAGGCCCAGTTTTGGCAGAATCCTGTTAAATAGGTCGCACTACATAACGAAAGTAGATTTTTCTTATGAGGGTATGTAAAAAAACAAGGTTTATAGGGAACTTCCAACCACTAAACAAAACATACACCAAAGGATTGTCAACCGGTGTGCCTCTATTATACCTGCCGTACTTAAAATTTGTGGAAAAGGCCTTTCAAGTGAGAATTGGTAAATGCCTTGAACAAGATGGAAGACATTTCGTATATCTCTAAAAAGAAGAACTTTGTTTACTAATGTTAAATCAAACGTAATTTTTCAAGTTTACTTTACTTTAAAGATGCCGTTTATTTATCAAACATCTCAAGTATCTCCCAGACCGTTTTATTTATTTGTTTTAAAGTGTCCTGTTGTGTTTTGTTGTCCACTTTGTAAGCATGTCAGTCCCACGCCTGGTGAAAGGCGGAGGGGGAGGGGGGAGGTAACCAGTCCTTCGCAATAAGTATCTATCGCGAAAAACTGTAAAATCAGGAATATCTCCCAAACCGTTGGAGACATAATGACAACACTTATAAAATCGAAATAAAGGTAAATTTTACATACAATTCTATTTAAAAAATTGAGGTGTGGCCGCCACACTACTTTCTTATACGTATTAACGTTTCAAATTATAGAATTTTAAAAATTTTCTCATACAAAAATTATTCAAAATCCTATTCTAAGTTCTTCTATTGTCTTAATAAATTTCTATAGAATGCATACTTTGCAAGATATTCGAAAAGAAGTGCTACTCGCTAAGAGCAAAAGTTAAACTTCCGGTCCGAATTTTGAAATTTTATGTACACAAAAAACATTGCAAATCTAGCTCTAAATACTTTTGTACTCTTGACAAATATATATAAAATTGCATAATTTACGACATATTTGCAAAAAATCGCTATTCGGTAAGAGTAAAAGTGTTACTTCCGGTCTGAATTTTGAATTTTTTTTACGGAAAAGGTATTGAAAATTAAGTTCTAAATACTTTTATATTCGTAATGTACCTGCATAAAAAGCATAACATGCGAAATAATCGCAAAAAACTGATTTTCGATAAGAGTAAAAGATCTGTTTCCGGTAGGAATTTCGAAAAACTTTTTTAATAAAATTTTTCTCAACTTCAATTTTGAGTGCATATGAATGCTTTATAAATTTGTTTAAACTTAGTAGTTGACGAAATATTGGCAAAATTCGATTTTTTCACTGAAGTAAACTACTACTTCCGGTCTGTCGATTTTACTGAAAATCTAATCAGATTTTAAGAGGAAGATTGTATTCGTAAATACAAAGTTTGGAATTGATACCTATAGCGGTTTGACTGGTATCGTGGTCACACACAGACAGACACACACTGACATACACACAGACATTTTTTAAAAACCAGGGGACCTCAAAACGTGGACATCTGCAAAAATCTTGAGGTCGAAAATTTTCATCATCACAATACTTCCTTATACTACGTATAAGAAAGTAAAAATCAAAATATCTACGATTGTAGATTTAGAAAACTACAGATCCCTATTTAATAACCCTATGATTTAAACGCAACAATTTTTTAATACAAGACGTGCACTCCTTCATGCTTAAGTGGAAACTAAAAACCGCATATTTCTAACTTTTACGGTTACGGAGATGTTTCTAAATTTGAAAGCACTTGAAAATTGCAAATGCCATTTTTTTTCAAAAAACATCATGTAATTCCGAAACGGGGCGACTTAGGCCCAATGTATGTTTAACAAAGTACAATTTAAATTTAACGAGGGATTCAAATAACAAAGTTGTTATCTATTTCCGGTACAACCGAAAGACCATTACTAAAAATATTGACGTACTATTGCAGGACCCTGTATTAATAAGCCAGTAAGGGCTTACACATTCATCCTCAATTCTGTACTAAGTACATGCCAGAACATGTTCTTGAACATGTGTACTTAGTCGAATAAACCGTGAATATAATATCGGATTCTCATTGATTTACGATCAAAATAATAATACTCTGAAGAAACACACCAGGAGCATAACTATGAGAGATTGGGACAAATCCAGCGAATAGAGCTTTGATACAATTACCTACGTGCGAAACTGATATATTACACTTTACAATGCATTCGCCTGCGAACTGGGAACGGATTACAATTACAAAAGATTTACGGTTACCGTGGAACGACATCGAATCACGTCGATATATCACATTTATAAACATCGGAAACCGACAATGAAACTCGTCAAACTAAGTTTGAGTAATTTATAAAACAGTCGTTGATATGTGTGAACGATTACAATTGTAAATTCGAACAGGATCGTGATTTCTTTAAAGTCGATGGATGTTCTCCTTTCGCGTTGATAAACCGAAGGATATCTCTTTTCAATGAGTTGTCTAAATAAGTTCAAAAGTTGTCTATTGGAAATTTTATATACTTGCTGTTTCGCGGTAGCCAAAAGTAATAATAATACTGATACAAATTTAATTAGAAAAGAGATATTTATTTAAACAAGGTTCGTTTGTGAATGACAGTGAAAATGACATGCGATCGCTGCCATGCGCATAATCCTCAGCTTTTAACAAATTTTGCGCACGTCAAGACGCCATTTTGCGGCGGTATCATCTGTCTGTATGCTGAGCTGTAGAAGTTTATACTGTTTAAGAAAGTTGAGTCGCCGGTCGACTCTGCGGTACGATCTGTAATTCAATTCTTGAGTGTAAGAAACTTGACATCATCTTCAGATTTGTGAAGTTTACGGTAAAATACTTTGAAACCCACAAATTTTTCAACGATAATCAACACTGGTATTGGCAAAAGAAATCTACAACAACAGCAATGGTTGATGCTGGAAAAGTTGCATTACTATGGAATTCATGATACAAGCTGGAGACTGATGGAATCATATGTGACCAATAGGAGCCAGGCAGTGATGTTAAACAATAGACTGTCAGAATTTAAGGGCGTAGAACGTGGAGTTGCTCGAAGGTCGATGTTGGGTCCGCTCAAGTTTATACATTAACGACTTGCCAATGAGAGTATCTCACCTTAAAGCGTGTTTATACGTAGACGATGCATCTTTCGTGGTCGAAAAATTTAACGCTTTGTGCAAAAAGATCTATAAAAGTATGGTGTAATGCTAATGGACACAAGTTCTTGCCATTCCGAGTGAGAGTGATCCCTCCTCAAAATTTTTAGGCTTAACACTAAATACTAGCCTTAAATGGAAGGACCATATAACATCGATAAGCGGAAAGCTATGTTCAGCAATCTATATCATAAGAAGAATAAAAAATATCTCAACACACAACGCGGCAAAGCTAACGTACTATGTGGGGTTTCCTAGTGTCGCATCGTATAGTATTGTGGTTTGGGGAATGTCTCCTGAAATGGAAAGGGTGTTGTTACTGCAAAAGCCAGCTGTGCGGGCCTTGTGCGGACTAGGTTATAGGGGCAGTTGTATAGCTTGTATAAAGTATGTGCACATACTCATCATCAACATGACACCAGAAACAGGAACGCACTAAGAATCACGTTGCATAGACTAACAATCACACAGCAATCGGTGAATTTTTCGGGACCGAAACTATATAACAAACTCTCTGAACATCTGAAGAACCTCAGTGTGAAGCGCTTTCGTAAAGCAGCAATGGACATTTTATTGGACAACCACTTCTATAGTATCATAGAATACATGTTACATAAATTCTACGAATCTTGGACAACCACAGGTCTCATCTGTCTATACCCGTCATAGAGTTTTGCAGATTAAATTTCATAAATTATTGTCATTTCCTCCTCACACTTTGCATAAACTTGAGCTTTTAGATCACGGACTTTTTGGACCATTTAAAAAAAAATTCAATAATAAATATGAGCAATGGATGAAGATGAACCCAGGTAAACGAATGACTGTTTATAATATACCAGGACTAGTCAGATAGGCTTTGCTCCTTGCTGCGACTCCAAAAAATATCACTGAAGGCTTTCGATGCTCTGGAATATGGCCTTTTAACCTTTGCGTTATCAAGGTATTTTTTATACGCTTAATACCAAGGGGGTAATCTGATTACCCCATACTTTAATAACATATTTTTAGATTTATTTATACTGTTTTGTTAAGAAAATAAAACAACAGTAAATTTTGAACATTTATTCATTAATTGAGTAAAAAAATACTGTGAAATTATAAAACTATTAATGACTATTGCAAGAAATACATTTTGCCAAAATCATTTCTGTGCGATGATTTTTACATACTGGTTTTTTGCACTCCGCACAACAAATTCTAGTTTTTCTGTCTTTCGCTCTTGAACAAAACTCACATCGCTTGCCTGACAATAAGTTTGATGGCTGTTCAGCAGCAGCAACGTTTCTTGCTTCATTTTTTAAGTCTGGGCAAACAGCTTCCATTGCCGTAGTTATCGAGTGGTGAATCCCTGTAGGGTTACTATATCTAGTCTTGATATGAGGCCGTACTAGTTCTAGAGCTAATTTTTGCAAAAACATTCTTCTGTTAGATTTGTTCTTTTTTTCCCAATCAGGATTTTTTTCTTTCCATATTAGGAAAGCATTGAGTGCTGCCATGTCAATGACTTCCATGAAAAGACGATAAGGCCACCTTCTGGTCTGTCGTACGCAACTGTATTGTCGAGTCATTTTGTCACCCACGTCTACACCACCTTTAGTGTTATTGTAATCCAAAATGATTGTAGGTTTCTTGGTTTCATTGTCGATAGATTTATCATTATGTTGCGTGGAGAGAAGAATAACGGCTTTACCTTTCTTTGGTACATGAGAGACTAAAGTCATATTCTTGGTAAACCCAAACAAGCTTGAGTCAACTTCTCTTGTTTTATTAGGAAGAAATTCCTTGGGAATTTCAACTTTATTTGCTCGTAGAGTGCCTGTCAAAGTCAATTTGTTTTGTAACAAAAATTCGGCTAATGGAACAGAGGTAAAAAAGTTGTCTGTAGTAATTCCTCTTCCCGTACCAAAAAAGGGTTTTGTCATGTCTTTTACAACTCTTTGGCTTTGATTCACTTCTCGCTGATTGTTTTTCATACCAGTATAAATTTGTAAATTGCAAATATACCCTGAACTGCTATCCGCGCAGATCCATATTTTGATCCCATATCGTCCTGGCTTACTTTTCATATATACACGAAATGGACAGTGGCCTCTAAACACGGCAAGACGTTCATCAACAGTTAGAGATTCGTACGGGCTAAAATGTGCCTGACAAGCCGAAACAAATGTATCAAAAACCTTTCTAAATGCTTCCAGTTTATCCCCAGTTTGTTCAATTCTCTGAGCTCTAGTCTTCCTATCATCAAATCGTAGTGCAGATGAAATTGTAATAAATTGGGTTCTAGACATCGTTGCCGAAAAAAACGGTATTCTGAAAGCTGGATCAGATGTCCATAGCTCAAAAATCGATTCTTTTGCTGAATGTGTTACACCGGCTGCTATAAGAATTCCAATAAAAGCATTGAGTTCCTCAACAGATATGTCAATCCACTGTCGTTGATTTGAAGGATGTTCTGCATTATAATGTTGGGTTATCATTTTACCATGTATATTAGTATACCCGCAAATTAGTGCCGCCATATTTTGTGGTATAAACAGAAAAAAAGTGTCAATGATATTTCCAACATTTTTAGTAGTACTTGTTACACCAGGTTTACTAGTAACTATATTGTGAACATTTCTCTTGCTTCCTTTAGGAGGAACAGAATTCCACTCACATCCGTTCTTTCCTTTATAAGTAATATTTTCGGCTACATCACATTGTGACACAGGCGTCTCGTTATCGTCCAATTCTACATCAATATCACGTTGATCTATTTCATCGTCATAGTCACTATTTTCAGACAAATTATCCTCAACATCACTTTCAGTTATTGCAAAGTACATGTCTCTGTCCTCAGCCGGTAAATCTTCTACATCGTCAGCATTGAGTATGGCCTCTAGTTCTTCTGCAGTATACCTATGTGAAAACCAGAAACCATACTACTTATGGATAAAAAAACTCTAGATATTACAGTACCTTTTTTTTGACATTATTTTTGTGATATCTTGATGAAAAATGGTGATAATCGTGAAACAATATAGCACACACTAGTTATGAGATGCGCTGTAGAGTCATCAGCTGTGATAGCGCACGCGTAGTATGGTTAACATTTCGAACCAAGAAATACCAAGGGGGTAATCTAGTTACCCCACGGCTTCAAAATAGAAAATTTATAACTATCTAGAAATTTATATCTACAAATTCATTCTGAAATGTGTTTATCACTAACTTAAATGCAAATAGCAAAGATTTTACAAAAAAACGAAAACTCCCAAAAAAGTTATTATAAAATAATACCCACTGGGGTAACAGAGTGACCCCCTTGGTCACGCAAAGGTTAATAGGAATATTTTTACTGACGATGAGTTTGCACTTTTTAGTGTTGCTGATAGAGCAGTAGAAATTTTTTTCGTTGAACGAAACCAACTGAAAATTTCATCGGCGAAGCCCATCCTAGCACCTTCAGTGACAATGTAAAACCCCAGCCATCGGCTATTTCTAATAATGAATTGCCACATCCAGCTCCTTCAAAAAGGACATGCACTCCAGAACAAATTCGTCCTTTGCCTAAGGATCATTTTAATAAACCAATAATAACAAGACGACAAAAAAGGCAAGCAGCAGTGCTTACAGACACGCCTGAGAATTTTTTTTTTGGAAGAGCGACACAATAAGAGAAATGCGGCTGATGCCAAGAGAAGATAAAGAAATTAAGAAAAATAAAAAGCCAGCAGAGAAACCCAAAATCGTTAAAGAAGATTCGTCTTCGGAAGGGCTTCTAAGGACAATACTATCTGGCTGGTGTGCTGTAGTTCTTACAAAGACAGTAAGGAAGACTGGCTTCAATGTAGGCAATGCAAAGAAGAACTGTTCCTGTGCTAATAACGATCCATTATTTGTGTGTAACAATTGTGAGTCAGACGAAGTTTCTTTTGTGTTAAAGAATCATAATTGATTTCACTATTAAGCTAGAATTTTCATAATGTCTTATTAATAAGATGAATTGTTAATCTTGTGTAATTTTTGTGTATGAAATTGTAGTTGCGCTTCTATTAAGAAATATAATTACGACATGGATTATAAAATATTAAACCATGATAAACTCTGCCCTATAACCATTGATAAACCGATGTTACATTTGACACATGTGCGGTGTCGATAGGGTCAGTTGTTTGTGGAATTTTTTGTTTTCTGAAAGGTCGCTTAATTCTCAAAATGTGATTATGCAGGTTTTATGCTCCTAAAATATTAGGAAACATCAGTATATTTTTTTTTTTATAGAAGATGTTTAGTAATTATAGCTAGACAAAAATAAAAACTAAATTTTGTTACAATTGATACCGGTATCCCCTACTTAAAGATGCATTTTTTTAAAAATTAAATAACAACCAAATGATAACTAAATGAACATTACTAGATTCTGAAAAAGATTATCTACCATTCAAAAAAACCTACAGAGGTCCATTTAAAAAAATACTATCTTTAAGTATTAACACTCGAATACATGAATTATCGAAATTTGTAATTATGTTTATAAAAAAATTTGAAATAACTTACATTGGGTTTGGAATAATTTTGGTAGGCAAAATTGAAGTTCTTCAAAATTTTATTTTTGGTTACCAAATGGTAACATTATGAACCCATACAACAAAATAAAAGATTAAAAAAAACTCTAAAGTTCAGAAAATGTACCTAGTAATTTTCTTGATGAATTTGTGAGAAACATTTGGTTTTGGAATTGCAACAATAGTGAACTTGGCATTTTTGACATTTCACGCGAGAAAGCCGCTTGCAGCCTTGCAGCTTGCATCTTTCGCGTTCAATTGTCTGGCTAATGGCTATTATGGTCACACTGAATAAAATTGTTTGGTCTCGGTTCCAGGCATCTTCGCGATTTTTTGGGTGGTTCTGGTGTTCCATTGTTTGACCCGCTTGGCCTTTCTCTTTTGTTAGATGCTCGAATTCCTATAGAGCAAAGCTGTTCTGCCAAAACAGTTTTGAATCCAAGAAGCGGCATTATTTTGTCCGTGGATCCTTGTTGCGTTTTTATTCGTCTATACAATAGCCAAGAATTTACCACCACAACATCTGTCATATGATAAAATGTCATATCATTTCCGACTTTTTAGCTTTATCGGGCAAAGTCCTATTAGCGAATCCTACAAATCAACACCCCCCATATGGCGGTTGTATTCTGTGATTATATTTGAACAATCTACTTCTTTTTTTCCAGTTTTCAGATTTGAAAAATCTTTTTACTTTGGTGATAGGCGGCTTCCACAATACTCAGAAATTTGAGTCACAAGTTTGTTGTCGTACTATTGCACAGCATGTATATCGATCCCATCAAACTTTGTTGTGCTTTCATTTATGGTACCTCTTCCTTTTTGCTTCATTTGTTTTTCTGCCTGTCCTTGACAATTTTGTGGTGTTTGTCATGTGGAATAGGTCTGCTCAATCGAAGTACAACGTTACTTGCGGTCCTCAAATCAGTCTCATTATCATCTATTGTATAGCCTCGCTTTCCCGCAAACAATTCAAAATTATAGGAGAAACCGGATACCCTAGTAAGAACCCACATCTTGTAACCCAATTTATGGGGTTTCTTAGGGTTGTACGTTTTTATACTAATCCTTCCTCTAAACAGGATGATCTGTTAATCGAAAGACAGATGCTGTTCAAGATGGATGATCAAACAGGCTTTTCTGATTGTTTCCAGAACTGGCATAATTTTATCTAAACTGCTTGTACTCTGACTATTGTCTGAAAAATGCAATAAACTATTGATTACCTCGAATCTATTTACTGGCATAACATTGGTAACTTTCGAAATTCTGGTTTGAGGAGAACAATAGCTTCTGGTATTAGGTAGTTTGATAATCGACATCCAAATTATCATACCCACAAACCGTTCTATTTCCTCAACACGAGTGCACAACGGTCTGTCAGGTCGTGTTTGGACGCTATATAAACAAGATTGGCGAACAACTTCGATGAAAAAGTCTTCTGATAAAAAGTGTCCAAAAAGTTTCAGAGGAGTATCTAATTTCAATATTTCATCAGGAAGTAACTCACTGCCACAAAACAGTATGCCCGCATCATCTTTACTCGTCACTGAATTTTTCCTGTTCAATTTTGGTTTTTTAGTTACTTTTCCTCTGGATTTTTAGTTTGCTGGATTCGGGGCTTGATTGTGGAGTTGTATTAGAGGAATGTCATCTTCATCTGATAACTCATCATCACTCTCTTCAACGTTGTTTGAAGAAACTCCTGCTTGCACCAATAACTTTTCATTAGGGGTGTCATCGTCATCTGACAACTCACTGTCCTCACTATCAGAGGGGCACAGTTTTACGTAACATTTTTTCGCCCATAAAATGTTTTAGGATCCATTATCTGGAAGAATTTCATGTATCAATATAATTTTTTATTTTACGAAAATGTTTGGTCAATGCATAACCTTTCCGAACGGTAACATTCGTTGAACACGTAATTGTTTCGATTTCCTCATGCAAAAGTCACATTTGAGAAATACAGCATGACATAGTGATGATTTATGGGACCATTTTTGATTTTTACTATAGCACTATAGCAGAATAAAGGTAAGAACTTACCTTTATTTAATAATAATAATAATAATAATAATAATAATAATAATAATAATAATGTCTTTATTGTAACTAGAAATACAAAAGGCAATGAAAGATATAAAACACAAAAATTACATTTAATTTACTCAGGTTCAACCAGAGCTGCTTTTCAATTTAAGCTTGAAATATAACATATATTTATTAAAAAAATAAAAAACAAGTAATTTTGAGAAAGAAAAGATATATATATATAGTAATGCCTAATAATTTTTTCTTTAATTTTCTTTAATGTACAATCACAAGGAAAATCCAGCAATAGCTGTTCTATCTTCCTTGAGTCTCGATCATGGTAAACTCAACAAAAAAAACTAGTCCTAACCTAAACTTAACTAAAAAAATTTAACTAAAAATGGAACTAAATCAAGACAGAAATTCGGCACCGTGCAGACGAAAAACAGGGGATAAATTGCAATATACAACTGAAAGTTACGAATGATTATGTGTACATGATCAAAATTAGAAAACGAAAGGAGCAAGTGTCAAGTGAAGCTATCGCGACATCAACATAAACTTAAGCTCGCGTTTAAATCTCTCCAGCGGTAACAACTTGAGATGTAAAGGCAAGGCATTGTACTTAGTGTAAACCTGAAACGAGAATGATCTCTGAAACAGGGATGATCTATGCAAGGGTGAAAAAATTAATCCACGAAATCTTGTGTTAATGCTGTGCACGTCAGACCGATATCTGATTTTATAATATAAGTATGGAGGGGACCTGTACAGCATTATCCGATGGAAGAGAGACAGAGCCAAGCACTCCCCACGGTCATGCATGCTAAGCCACCCCGTCTCGCGAAGCTTATGGCTAACGCGATCATACTTTCTGAGGCCATGTATATACCGAAGACACGCATTCTGTATTTTCTGGATACGACCCTGTGTTAGCTGATCCAGGGCCCCATGATAAATTGCGGAGCAATATGTAAACCGTGACAGAACGAAAGTGTCGCAAAGACATTTTTTTATTGACTTATTTAAAATATATAAGGAAAGAGTTTTTTCAAGTTGATATAAGCTATTTTTATATATTTGGAAATTTGAGCTCGAAATCTAAACGTATTATCCAAATGGAGCCCAAGACTCTTAACCTCATTCACCACAGGCAACTGAACGTCATTTATTGAAATATGAATGATTCTGCTAATATTTCTGCAGGCTTTTGCAGGTCCAAACAAAATAACTTGAGACTTTGAGGGATTTAAATGAAGACAATGGTTAATTGAAGATTTATATAAAGAATCAAGATCTGAAGTGATGTTAGTAGCAGCTGTACGCCAATCAGATGGGATGAAAGAGCAGTATAGCTGCGTATCATCGGCATACGTGTGTGTTGCAATGTTTAATGCAAGACAATAGTTTTGAGGTGTAAATGGTAAATAAAATAGGCCCAAGAACTGACCCCTGGGGAACTCCCCGCGATACAGCAAGGTATTCTGATACACCGCCATCCAATTTGACAGCTTGTCTGCGATTAGACAGATAGTTTTGTAATAGAGTGACTGCTGCATCGCCCAAACCTATATATTGTAAAATAGATCCAAGAATACCATGGTCAATCGTATCGAACGCCTTAGTATAGTCCAGTAATACAAGGCACGAAAGGTATCCCTTATCTGCAGATGCAATCAAGTCATCAGTAACAGACAGCAGAGCTGTCTCGCAAGTATACCCAGGCCTAAAGCCTGACTGTGTCGATGGTAGGACGTTATTTCTTGATATAAAATCCGTTAGTTGTGCGCCAATAATTCGCTCGAAAACTTTTGACATGGTGGGTATCAGACTTATAGGCCTGAGATCTTTAAATTGGGTTGGTTCACTTATTTTAGGAAGGGGACAGACCAGGGCGTACTTCCAGCAATCCGGGAACACAGAATCTAGTAAGCAGGTATTAATTATGTGCGTTATATAAGGAAGTATATAAGGACAACACACTCTAAGCATGTCTATGTTAATATTGTCACATCCAAAAGAAGTTGACGTAATACTCCTGATGACTTTATGAACCGCCGTAGTATCTACCAATTGGAAACGGAAATCCAGTGTACTGGAAACATTATCGTACAGTGATTTGGTAGAGAAAGCATTACTGCTAGAAGCAAGGATGCTATTGATAAAATAGTCATTGATCTCACCAGCCTTTGCCAAGTGATTAGGTAATACAACCTTACGCCTTCTACCCAAACCAATTTCTCTCAAATTATTCCAAAGAGCATGACTGTCTTTAGAACGTGATAAATATTCGTATTCTCTTGCCTAAGTGTACTAGTGCAGAGATTACGTAATGATTTATAGTAATCCCAATCCTGCCGCGCACCAGACTTGCGATATCTTGACTTAGCCCTATCCCTCAAAGACATCAATAACCTCATATTGTCAGTCATCCAAGGAGTATATGGTCTGGTAAAACACCGTGTGACAAGTGGAGCATGTTTATCGAATAGATTTAAAAAGTGATAATTGAAAAAGTCAATTTTATCATTAATATTGGGAATATGAAAGATATGGTGAAATGGAATAGTTAACAAGTCATTCTCAAACATACACCAATCAATCCTGCGTAAGTTACGGTACGTTTTTCTTACAGACTCAGGTGCAGGCCCACAGCGCTTAAGTGTAAAATATACAGCATCATGATCTGTAAAATTGCAATTCAGGACACCACTACGCGCAATGATAGTTTCATCACTTACTACGACCAAATCTAGTAGAGTGGCAGTAGTCGCAGTGAGCCTTGTTGGTTCATTGATAATCTGTTTAAAACCGATGGTGTCCAGAAAATTCATTATTTCATCATTTATTTCACTATAAAAACTTAAAACTTCTAGTTGAACACACCAAGGTTACAACTACCACCTTGCTTTTGTGCTGTCAACAAATAAAAATCACAATTACAACACCTAGCACCATCTATCAATTTAAGCGCGTACTAATGCATTCAGTGATGTTACCAAGAGGTAACGATATGCATACAAGGAACAGTTTAAAGTAATACGAAATAGATAGGAAATTTTAAAGTTTGAGTTAAAAATTGGCAACAATATGCAATAGATGGTTAAAGACAGCGTTGAAAAAAATGGGTTTAGGGCTAGTTTATAAAGCCTGCCAACCCATTTTCATACTTTTTTTATTTATTAAAATTGGATAATAAAAAAGGAACTTACGGGATAGGGCGGTTTTTTGCCAAACAGCCTGTAAAATACACAGTCCGGCAATTGAACTTTAAAAAGATGTCTGAATTGATAAATCTCTCTACTAGGGAATAAATATAAAATATTTTCATATACGAATTCCACTATTTACTCCCTGCCAATTTAAAAAACGCACTAGACTTTTGAAACTGGCATTAGCTGTAGTAGCATGTATTAGTTTCCGTCAACAATAAAGAGAAAAAATGTCCAGAAATCCGGGAGCCTCTATCCTTCAAAGACCGAGACACCACTAGAGTAGAACATGTACACACATATATTAGCTTGGGAGCGCTTGTTCTACATGTAAATAGAGCGAGTACATCATCACGGGCCATTGTGCCCGGAATTACAGGGCTCCCATATCACGAATAACTTAATATACACCGTTGTCCATGCGCCATGCGACCGTGTTAAATTAAGGTGGTTTATTATAGGGAAGGACGAGAATTTATATGTCTCTTTATGTTGCAACCGTGTTTACGTGTTTTAATGGAAGAAATAACAGAATTAACTATTGCATGACACGATACTTTGTTTGTCGAATTGCTAGCATTAAGGACAGCGCAGCGAGATAGGAAATTACTTGCAGACAGGCAATTGAATTAAAGTAATTGTAAAATATTGTTTAGTTCTAAAAATTGTAATTGAATTTGCTACGAAGAATTTTAATTCGATTTATTTTCGACTGTAGTATCATACCAGTGAATTGAGTAATAGAAGTTTTTATAGAAATATTTTGAATGTATATTTGAAAGATGTGTTTATTATTAAATTATAACCAACATGTATGCTCTTTGATGAGGAAATACAAGAAAATACAGGAAATTGTGAATATTTCAAAATCTGAAAATCAGAAAAAGGTGGATTCGCCGGTTAATTTGAGACTATCTAAGGCACGCATGTGCCCGCACTTTGATTTAATCTGGCTCGCGTAAAAAAATTAAGATCCCATAAAACCTGTCCCTTAAAAACCTAAACAGATATTTAATTTTGTATTGATTATTATTTTATATTTTATACATATAAACCGAATATTTTTTATCCCACTATATACAGGCTGTCCAGAAACTCTTCTGACAAACGAAGACCGGAGATTCCTCAGATAATTTTAAGACAATTTAACCCAATTCACCCTAGTCTGAAAATGCTTCCTAAGGGAGCTAGAGCTCTTTGAAGATGGCGCCTTGTAATTAGTTTTTTTTTTAATATCTCCCGAACGCTTCTATTTAGAAAAACAAAAACTGGTATGCTTATTTATCCTCCAGAGATGAATCGATTCCATCAATTTCGAATTTCTAGTACCGGTCATAGGCGTCCGTTTTGGGTAGGTAAAAGGTTATTTTAAAGCATAACTTTTTTGTCTTTCACTTTTAGGCATTTGTGACACTAGATTATTAAATTTTCAGGTATTCTAGTACTAAAAGGTACTCTTACTTTAAGTCGGTAGGATACACCGTTTTCTAGAAAAATCGATTTGACAATTTTTCGTTTTCTCGTCATTTCATCTTTCGTCATTTCAATTTCCCGAACTGACAACAATTTGACAATTAAAAACGTAGGTTTTATTTCTGTTGGCAGTTCAAAGCGAACTAGTGCAAAAAATAATAAATTGAATTTTAATGACGAAAAAATGAAAAATTTTCAAATCGATTTTTCTAGAAAACGGTGTATCCTACCGACTTAAAGTAAGAGTACCTTTTAGTACTAGAATACCTGAAAATTTAATAATCTAGTGTCACAAATGCTTAAAAGTTAAAGACAAAAAAGTTATGCGTTAAAATAACCGTTTACCTACCCAAAACGGACGCCTATGACCTTAGGAAGCATTTTCGGACTAGGGTGAATTGGGTTAAATTGTCTTAAAATTATCTGAGGAATCTCCGGTCTTCGTTTGTCAGGAGAGTTTCTGGGCACCCTGTATATATATATAATATATATATTTGATTTTACATTCTATATTTGTCATTGTAATTTTTTTTTTGATGACAGCCAATTGTCATTTTGTTATTATTTGCTAATCATTTGCCGCTACTGACAAGAAAACTAGTTCAGTTTTCAATACCTTTGTATATTCGGCAAAATATTACCAAATGTCTGGCTGAGATTATTAAGTGCACTGTTAACCACTGTTGTTTTACACTTGGACATTTTGGATTTACATTTTAAGGTAATACTACATATTTCTTTTTTAATCTACACATATTAGTGTTTTAACATACACCTTGGTTATGCTACACTGACGAAACCAAACAAGGTAGAAACATATATGTCTGTAGCTACTAACACATATTGACAATTGCATATTTTGATTTAATTACACAAATCTATATTATATCTTAGACACATAGTTTGTATTATTGTGTGACGAGATTGGTCGTTCGCCAGGTCATTCGTCATCCTGGCTGCCTGATGACTTACATGAATAATATCAACCGCTCTACTCATAATTTTTAATTACATAGTTGCGTCATAATTTTTTATGTATTTTATAAAAGCAGACCTAAACCGGTTGGTGGGACTGCATAAGTAATACCGGCTGTCCTATGCTTATTTATTTACATTTGCACTTATACATATTTGAGTTTGCATTCTATATTTGTCACACGAGAGGTTTTTCTTTTCCGGAAAAAATTTCAGTTTTTAACGAAAGTTTTTGTTGCTGAGTATCTGTACGAAACAAATTGCCTGGTAAAACGACGAGTTCGAAGGTCTAGTCGTTTTATCGAGGAAGCAATTTGTTGAGTTCAGTTACCATTTAGCAACTAAATTAGAGTTTGAACATGGAAAATTTATTCGGAAATAAAAAGGAAACTCGAATGTAATTTGGTAAGATAATTTACTAAATGTGTAAACAATTACTGAAAAATTTATTACATAGTAATCATATTATTTAAAAATGCAGTTATTAAAAACAGAGTTCTTATACACTTTGTGAAGATTACAATAAGTAGATTTTATGTCGTAACAACATTTCACAACAAACACTATGATGATAAAGTAAACAAATTTGATGTCGGGTCAACCAAAGACAGTACACAAAGCTTACGGTTGCGTCGACATTTGACATTTGACATTTCATTTTGAAAATGACGTTATTGATTTTATGACATAACAAGAATACACAAATATTTGTTGGGTCAACCGAAGGTAAACAACTTTTTTGCCGATTTAAATGTTAAGGGTCCTATACAGTGGATATGTGAACAGTGGAAAAATAGAAGATTATTGATTAACATTTCTAATAGTTAATTGATGAGGCTGATACATGTTGAAACTCCATATTTAACTGAATAAATTTATTCAATTAGCATATCTTCCTATAGAAAGTTATTTTGTGCGATTAGAGTTTAAAGAAGCTACAGGCGTCTCTACGGTCGAAGGGGGACTCCCACTAGGCACACCGACAATAGGAAGATTCTCTTCAGATAAAGAAAGAGAAGAATATATGAAAGGTATTTAGAAACTGTTATTACGCGAGTACTAGATAAAATTAAATATTAAAATTTGTCTTCATATAGAGACGTACTTAATTAATATAATAATCTAAGATCGAAAACATATTAAATAAGTTGTCTTAGATATGATAATGTCTCAGTATTTGTAAAATTACTTTTCAATGTTGTTTTAAACAAAAATATCTTTTGCGTTGTAGATGTATTTATATCAATCTCAGTATAGTTTGTGTTTCTCTTAAGGCCTACGTTGTAGTATTGATATAAATACTAAGAGGCGGTAGACGGCAAACAATGTATGACATATATTAGTTCGTAGAAGTGACAACAGTAATAAATCACAACGTATACTGCAGTATTAATGACGTTATGAAATAATTTTATTAATGTGTTTGTTTCTAATTAAAATTGATATTGCTTTATGTATGTTTTTTTGTGTTTGTATTATTATATGCAAAAATCTGGGTTTCTAATAAAATGTTATTTAAATTAAAATAATTTTATTTTATTTTATTGTGACAATTAATGCCCGAAGATTATTTTTTGTTGACATCTCTGAACTTGGATCGTCCTGGGAATATGAGCTAGCCCGGTAAAACGATTCAATTATTTTATTTTATTTTATTTGAAAAATATTAAAATATAAAGGGCATTATTAAGAGGGCCGTTCAATTGCGTTATTAATAATTTAAAAATGCGTTCTATTTCAATATGGCTCAACAACGTGGGGTTTTTACAAGCTCTATTTCAGTACCTAACTAGTGATAGGGAGGTTAAGCGTTCGAATCCCATTCATGGTTAATATTTAAAATCAAATTCAGCTAATTAAATTATAAGTGTAACAAGCTATTTATTTATTTGAATTTTAATGATGCTTGAGCTGTTTATGTTTAAATTGTTTCGGAATATCTATTAAACCCTGTATATTCGTATTGTCACGTTTTCGGGGTTCCAATAAACAACTCGTGCAATTATTTATTTAAAACAGTCTGTATATTTATATACTTAAAATTATATAACAATATAAAATATAAAAACTAACGTATCACACTTAAACTACTATTAATAAATCAACACAGGTATTTATTTCTACCGTACGACTTATATTTATTTCTACTGTATTTATTTCTACGCGCGTCGGCTATTTCTTACGGACTTTCTTAATCCCGAATTACTCCGCAATTACTCATCCCGCAATGAATCGCCATATATATATCTGCATGAAAAGTTCTCGAAAAGTACCAGTAAATTCGGTAATATACCAGAGGAAATCTGGACTCTTCCTTGCTTATGCCGTACATCTGTGAGATGATATATTTTCGACTTGTTTACATATCGTTTTTATACGTCGCGCCGAGATGATTTACAACCTTTTTTTTTTATTGTCGCTCGAATGTCTGCTGGTTTCGTTACAGTATGTAGTATATGCCGCACTGTCATAGCGAAAAATATAATCTGATGTAATATACTACAATTTTCCGACTTAACAAATAAGTATTATATTTGAAACTATTAATCAATTGAAAGTCTTGTAGGCCACCATTAAGAAGAAGTCTTTTACATTTATTTCTAGATGTATGAGACGTAGATCCGTAGATCTAAGATAGAATTGTGTTTATTTGCTACCCGTGTTCAAGACCCCAACCCGAACTTAATACAATACACTAATACGATTTCAGTCGCGACTTTACTTCTTGTGAAGTTCACCTTACTTTGTGTAATTAAGTTTGTACTCAGCTCGTTAGCCGAAGCGGCGTTGGGTCCCTTCAATTTACCACTCCGCTTATTGAGTTTTAAACACACATAATTCACATTTATTCCGTCCCTCTTCTCTCTCGTCCCTTTCCATCTTCAATTCGCTTTCGGTATCTCCACCGTGTTACACTATTACAGTGGCTGCCTTGTTGACGAACAACCGACTTTATATAACCATCGGTATGCGATAACTGTGCGCGAGGCGAAGATAGATTCGGGGTGTGTAAAATCTTTCTTAGGGAGCGCTTCGAGAAATGTACGGTTCAATGTTCAAGTTGTGAACGAAACTACTGGAATTCCGAATTATTAAGCGGAATGAGCTGAAGCAGGAAGTGCAGTCTGATGGAATTATTTATTTAAAACATACATCGGGAGGGAGCGCAAAGTTTTCCTCTCTGATTAATTGCAATGTGTTAAGTTATTTAGTCCAAAATGGAAAGTTTATCATCTAATATTTATAGTTTGTAATAACTCGATGTTTTCCATAATAATAACAATAGTAATACTGTTTTATTGCAAAAGTTAAGTTTAATAATAAACTTTATAACACATTCATAGCATCATAAATTTACTTAGATTATATACTTTAATATAATCTTAAAAGATTTTCCTTCGTTAAGTGTAAAGTGATATTTCAAATAAAAATTTTGGAATAAACTTGGTTTATCTCAAATTGCTAATGTAATACCGTTAGTAACCTGGTTTAATCCAATTTTCACCCAAGTGGGGTTAAAATGCTTATTAATATGGTTCCTAAGAGTGAATGCAAGTCTCCTTATAAGGAGATTGAGGATAAAAATTATAGATATCTTTAAAGTCGTTAAATATTATTCGTGTTTGATCAAACTTTACACAAGTGCGTTACGAGATAATTGGCAAGTGTGTTAACATAAAAGCGATAATTAACAAAATTATAACTAACATCTAACACTTACGTTTTAGTTAAATTACTAGTACAAAAATAAATTAACGAACAATAGCATAAGCTACCAAAAGTTGAATATTCGACTAGCAAATATATTTTATTTCTTACTGATCTATTATATGTCAATAATACCGTAGTTACGGTAACAATTATGACATTCATAATTCCCTTGGGAATTTTTCTTTTTCCCTTGGGATATTAATTTTGACATGTTGATTCATTGATTTATAAACACACTAAAAGCCGAATCTACTTGGTTACGAACCGAACCGTTAAAATCGACAAAAATCAGCGAAATTGTGCAAAGAAATCCTCTCTGGATACGCGAAATTGTAATCTGTCCTTTGGGGTGGTTGTACGGACGACTTTAAAGGGTTCCTCGACGGAGAGATTTTCCTTTTTAGTGGAGCGTATACAGAGATATGGGCTTTCAAAGGGGAGCGTGCAGTCGATGTTGTAATAGAAAAATGGCTTACGTTATGACGTATTCCCACGACAATCAAAAAATCCCGAGAAACGTCTAACTGACAGGCGATCGCATATGTATCCCATGTTTCACTTTAAACTTGAAATTCCAAATTTTGAAGGTTTCGAGGGCCCAACAAGACTAGGAGTCTTTAGGAACCGGCTTTTTGGGACCGTTAACATGCTTATTGAAAGTCGACAGTCGCACGCAATCGAAGGTACCAGCAAATTAAAGTTCGTTTGCAGACGGATTTGGTCAGAAAAATGGCCGATTAAATGTGCACTGATATCAATGTATTCCAGACAGGCGAAAAATATATATCAAATTCATGTGCACTGCCGATCAATGTATTACCGTCCGGCGAATGTACGGCATCTCCACACAATACATATCGGTCCCGCTTGATTTAATATTTTTATTTATAATAGTATCGCCGGAACAGTTAATGCACGTCATACCCAATCTATGACGTTATTTTTTGCAGTGTTGTCAATTGTAGGCCGCCTTAATTTGAATTGTACAGCAGGTTATGTTCATGTATGTTTCAAATGTCAAACTGAAAGTTTAAATCATTAAATTTAAGGCTAGAAGAAAGGTGCATGTATATGTATATAGTACCTAATTATGTTGATCGTAATGAATTGCGGTGAAAAGAAAAGGATGAGTTTTTATATTATAATATTGTTCAGACAATTGTTGTACTTACTGCACATACAATTACATAATAGAATTTAGATTATAGGACATGTTAAAAATTATAAAAAGTAACAGTTTATTATTATAGATCATTTAAAAATATATTATATAAATCTTTCAAATTTGCAATAAAATATTTCAAATTTAGATTACAATAACTAATAAGGAAAATTATAAGCAATAATATATTTTAACCACTAATGCCTGGTGTTTCAGTATAGGTTCAAGCACAAGTACAGGTTTCAGTTCAAGCTTCAAAGTGTATTTCAGTCAGCTTAAACTTAACAGTAAACTAAAATTTGAATTGAACTTGAACCCAGTAAATTATTCAGTACAAGTCTTCTATGACTAATAAAGACTATAGAATAACATAAATACATAATATAACATAAATCAAAATTTTGTAACTAAAAGAAATTATTTAATACTACCTATAGATATTAAGTGTCTAATTGTGTCTTTATTTGCAAAATTTTCAATATTCTATTCAGGATTTTCTTGATTGTAAAAGAAAAATTTGCAGTTCGTGTAGTTTCCACTGAAATTGCACCTGATTTTTCTATTGAATTGCAACTAGAAGCTGTACTTGAAACTGACGTTGCTGTTGTCTCTCACACTCTGGACTCATTTTGCACACCAACTAACAATCGTGCAGTTTTATTCTTTATCTCAATGATATCTGCCAAGGATGATTCCCATTTGCTAAAGTAGTCGCAGAACTTCGACGTAGGCAGTGCCCCGTATAGGAATTTGGATTTGGTAAACCCAAAAAGCTTGCAATTTTGCTCGGAACTTTTCCAAACATATTTTTCCCCATTGGCTGGCACTGTGCAACGCTTCTCGCGATATGTTAGAAAGAATCTTTCAATGCTTGGCGGTCGCAACGACATATAATTTCTGACCAGAGGCAATGCAGAAAACTCATTTTCTTCTACAATTGTAAACTGTCTTCGAATACCCGTTTTACTAGTTGGAATATTAACAATCATAACGGAGTCCCTATCATCAATATCTCCATCCTTCATATTCAGCAGCTCCTGGCTTCGACATCCTCCGAAATACCCCATAATTAAAACAACCTGTATTATAGAATAATATCCGTTATAAAACAATCTAAGCAATTTCGTGCATTATTTACCTTATTTAATAAATTAACTTCATTAGGAGCTTCCTTCAAAAATTTGACAATGTTATCCCGAGATAATGATTTCTTAGGCACGTAACCGTTACTTTTTCTCTTAAGAAACGCCTCCAATTCATAAGCTTTTGTAACATCTACGTTATTGTATATTGTCAGCATAGTTTTTATCATTGACCACTTAGTCCATAAGCTATTAGGACTATACGATTCGAACTGCAAGAAATATAAACCAGAATTAATAATAACATAGTTTGAAATGATAAAAACGTACCATATCTTGAAAATATGCCAGTAATATGATTTCATCTATATTTTTGCTTCCTGGTTGGTTCACGTTAAGCCACTCATGAAATTTGGTATATTTATTTTTATAAGAATCTTGGGGCTTTTTTGGCAGTAATGTAGCACGAGCTTTTTCGGCTTTTGCTACTAAATCTTGCGAAATTCCAGTATTTTTGCCTGTGGTGTCACTCATTTTGATAAAATGAACAAAATTGTATTTTCACCAAACAATTACAACCATGGTGACCGAACTCCCTTGATATATAAATACGTAACTATTTAACAATAAGAGAAATTTGTCGTCGAAAAAGCACAAGTACCTACTCAAAATACTACAAAGCAGGTTTATTAAACCTCATAAACAGACAAACAATGACTTAAGCTCATGCTTACTACAACCATTTACAAAATATTGTATTAAATAGGTGAAGAACATAAAATAAGGCGACATAAATAAAAATATGTATACATAAGATACCTAACAAATTTAGTAGACGTCTTATTATCAATACATAAATTGAAGAGGAACAATTTGGGCTTTAAAAATTAAACTGTTGTATAAAGCCACTCATATAACTGAAACATCTTATGTATTCTGTGCTTGAGAGATACTTGCAAAAAACTGTTTTTCGATGAGTAAAAGACCTAAAATTTTTTTAATTTCTCTCAAATTTACTTTTGAGTACATTTAAATTCTTTATAAATTTGTTTCAACTTCGTAGTTAATGAAATATTGTCAAAATTCAATTTTTTCACTGAAGTAAACTACTACTTCCGGTCTGCCGATTTTACTGAAAATCTAATCAGTTCTCAAGAGGGAGATTATACTACTAAATGCAAAATTTGGAATAGGTAGCTATAGCGGTTTGACCGCTATCGTGGTCACACACAGAGACACAGACAGACAGACACACAGAAATTTTTTTAAAACCACTTTTTTGGTATCACGGGTCTTCAAAACGTGGACATCTGCAAAAATCTCGAGGTCGAAAATTTTCGTCATCACAATACTTCCTTATAGAAAGTAAAACTGTTTGAACTTAGCACTTTTAAAGTGACATTTCGGGCATGCATCGCTAAATCAGCAATGTGGGTGCTTCCGATCGACTCGACTGTAAATATTGCAAAAAAAACCGTGGCTCTCTGAGGCTTTAAGATAACAAGACATAGAGGCGATTTAGAATCGCCTCTAAGTCTTGTTATCTTAAAGCTTTTGTTTTAAGAAATTCACGAACAAAAAGGGTTCATAATCTGGACTGAAACTGCAGCCCTTGTAAATCTTCATTCATGCAAACGTGAATTGTGAATAACATATTCACGATTATAATATATTATTAAAATATTAAAAATTACGCATTTATATAATGTATATATGTACACTATTATGAAATACAATATACTATAAAGGAAGGTGAAAAAAATATTAATTTACGAAATTAATGTATATAAAGTCAGGCTTGTAGCAGCAACGATAGGAAAATCAAGTAATTCTTGTATATTTTCAAACCGAAGAAAATGAAATTGAACGATATTTTTTGTTATGGCTTTAGTCTATTGTTTTCACATTTGGTTAGGAAATATAAAAACGATTCATCATGTGTAGGTACATTTTTCTACCTCAATTATATTGTAAAACACATTGAACAAATTCATTTAATTTTACCAACGGCATTAATTTATGGCACGTGAATTGGAATACAAATATAACATTTGCAGCGTGCAGAACTTTTTTTTTTTATTTTCGGGAAAAATCACTGAAATATTCAGTGAACGTACGGGCCAATCTCAACACTTCGAATAAATCATGAATTCCAAACATATTATTTCAACAAATTAAAAACAACTAGATTTATATTTCGATTGTAATTTATCACAGGCACATATTTAAAATTTCCGGATTTATAACCACGGTATCACTGGGTAATATGTTCAATTTTGTATGGTAAACGGGTTCATTTCATAATTCGAATTATTTATTCTATAAATGTTTATAAGCGTGTAAATTAAACTGTCATGTTGGTGTGCATATTTGTAAAAATGGATATAGTTTTGTTTTTCCCGTTTGAGTATTTATTTAAATTTTAAAATAAACCGTTCTCATGCAGTATGTGTATTACGCATGTAGGTATATAGAGAGTGTATATTATGTCAGTAATATATATAATTTTGACTAGTATTATTTCGTAAAAGTGTTCGTTTTGATTAAAAATGTTGTTTTTAACATTCCTTCATTAATGTACTTTCACGAAAAACACATTTGACAACGTTGTAGAGCAATAAGTTTGTATTTCAATATAATTTCAATCAATATCATTACTGTCAAATTTTGACATTTACCTGTGTATTTAATTCGACTATTGTGTTTCATTTTGTGTAAACTCTGCTTTTTCGTGGTTATTTATATTGTTTTGATTAGTTGTTGTGCTACTGTGTTTTATCGTTTCTTTCTTGTTATTTTATTCCTTCATAATGGATTTTACATTTAATGAACATCCTGATATGTACAATTACCTTCTTTAGAAATGACCGGTGTGCGTTTAAAAACGCTGCGCGTATCTGTCGATAGTCACATCTAATTGTATGGATGTCTGGTCTTGAAAACACACTAAATAAATATCTCCCCAGAATATTTATATTTGTTTGAATGCTGTTCATTGTATAATTTCTTATTTAGATTCCTTTTCTCTACTTCTATATTATTTCTTAAAATATATTGGGGATTATGAAACGAACTAGTTTAGCTTCCTAAAATAATTTAAATAACAAGGCGACCATGATTTACCAAATTTATTTTTATTTGCTTAGTACAACAGATAATACAGTTTTATTATTATAACACATACCTTATTTTTAAATTAATTTTTATACGTAGTATAAGGAAGTAGTTTTTGGCAAACTTATCTCTCTCCCTCTCTCTCTCTTTCTCTCGATATATCCCAAACGGCTAAAGCTATCAATACCAAACCTTATATTTACAAGTATAATCTTCCTCTTGAGATCTGATTAGATTTTGAGTAAACTCGGTAGACCGGAAGCAGAAGTTTACTTCACTAAAAAAATCAAAATTTACTAATACGTCGTTAACTACTAAGTTTAAACAAATTTCTAAAGAATACAAAAGTAGTATGTATGTGAATTTTAGAAAGACTTTTTTTTTACATTTCTACCGGAAGTAGGTCTTTCTACTTACCGCAAAAAGCGGTTTTTAGCAAATTTCTTACAAATTATTCATTCTGTACAGACTTATTTAGAATACAAAAACATTTAGAGCCCGAATTGAAACAATTTTTGTTTAAAAGAAATTTCAAAATTCGGACCCGAAGTAACACTTTTGCTTTTATCGAATAGCAGTATTTTGCAAATATTTCGCAAATTATGCATTCTATAGAGATTTATTAAGAGAATAAAATTATTTTGAGTTGGATTTGCGATAATTTCTGTATAAAAAAATTGTCCAAAATTCGGACCGGAAAATACACTTTTAATCAGAGGTTTATTTTATTAAGACGCAACTTAAAATTTAATTTGGAACACTTTTGTATACACATTTCCGATGTCATATACGTATAAAAAAGTTGAATGGTGGCCACACCTCATTTTTAGATAATAGCCCTCTAAAAAAATTAAAATATATTCTTAAACAGCAACATTTTGCATTTCATATTAATTATTACATTATAACATGATTTAATGTATGTAGTGATATTATAAACTTATTCTTACAAGTTTATAACAGAAAATAATACATATATACATACAAGGTCCCATACTTGAACTTCCGTGTTCAATTTCTCACAAACTCTCAAAACGAAAAGTTTTAATTTAAAATAAAATTAAAGTAGACATTTAATAAAATTGTGAAGAAAATGTGCAGTAACGTCACAATTTTTTAAATGGATTGTTACATTGTAACATGATGAATATCCAGGATGTTTGTGCACATGTGAAAGTATATCATTAGTTGCATCGCAATTTTCTCTACAACTGATTAGGTAAAATAAATAGTTCTTTAAAAGAATTATATTCATTAAAGAAATCGCTACAATCGTAAATATTATATCGTGAAATTAATAATCATACATCTTTTATCGAAAATTTTATTGAAAGTAAGAATACCTTAGACAAAATTTGATATATTAAACTATGCAATTAATGGAAAATCATGTAATAAAATTTAATTAGGATTGTAAAATTAATTTCTCTAACCTTTACCAGAATAAATTGAAACAAAAATTGTAGCAGATATCAAGTTTTTAATAATTAATATATAATAGGAATTAATTAATAAAGAAATTAAAGAAAATGGTTATGTGATTTTGGTCTTATAGTTTGTTTCCTTTTCACAATAATAAAAACCTTAGTACGACGTATAAAATCCATTATCGTCCATATACTCTTGCATTGTTGATTGCATACAATTTATTAAAGTTTCACATAAGTTTCTTTCTCTGAAATGCTCCCATACAGATTGTGCATATTGAGTAATATTTTCTATATTAAGTTGAACTCTATCATTATTACCATTCCTATTCGGCACTATAGCACTCCACATATTTTCAATGGGATTCGGATATGGAGATTTGCCGGCCAATCAAATACTTCTACGTTATTTTCGATAAATAAATTTTGATTTTTTTCTATATAAAAATTATGCTCTAAATAATTTTGTGTTCTTAATAAATATGACTAGAATGTAAAATTTGTGAGATTTTCCAAAAAACCGCTATTTGATGAGTAGAAGCATTACTTCCGGTCCAAATTTTAAAATTTCTTTTATAGAAAAATTGTTCCAAATGTAGCTCTAATTACTTTTGCACTTATAATACATTTATATAGAATGTATAAAAAAAACTGCTATTCGATAAGAGTAAAGTCTTACGTCCGGTCCGAATTTTCAAATTTCTATTATACAAAAGTTATTCCAATTCGGGCTCTAAATATTTTTGTATTCAAGATAAATCTGTAAAGAATCAATAATTTATAAGGTATTTCCTAAAAACCGGTTTTTGCTAAGATATTGTAATGAAAACAAGTTCAGAAAAAAAAACAGCAAAAACGCGACGTATAAAAACGAAATGTAAATAGCCATAAATCATCTCCACGCCGTACGGCGTGCATAGCGAAAAGACTAGAACGTCTCTCGTACATGTGGAGAAAAAGCCGAACTGTGCCCGTATGTTCTCGAAATCTTCGCATACGTATATAAGGCGACTGGGTCACCGATGGATCAGTAATTCGGGATTAAGAAGTTCCTTAAGTAGTCTCGTGCGGAACAGTAAAATAAATATAAGAAAGAAATAAATAATTCCTTCAATGATAGTAGCTCAGTAAAGATAAATATAAGAAATAAATATAGTAGTGTTATATAAATAGAAGTGATATAAATACGGTAGCGTGATATAAATATACGGACATTAGTAATAGAAATAAATACATGTGTTAATTTTAATTTATTAATAGTAGTTTTAAGTGTGATACGTTAGTTTTATATTTCATATTGTAATTAATTTTAAGTGTATGAATATACAGACTGTTTTAAATAAATAAATTGCACGAGTTGTTTATTGCGAACCCGAAAACGTTACAATATGAAGACCTACTTCCGGTAGAAATTTCGAAAAAATCTTTCTAAAATTCACATTTTAGTGCTTTTGTATCCTTTTGGAAATTTGTCTAAACTTAGTAGTTGACGACGTATTAGTAAATTTTGATTTTTTAGTGAAGTAAACTAATTCAAAATATCAGTGTTGATCGGGAAAAATATAATTTTTAATAATTCTAAACATTCCCTTATTAGAGAATATAACAATTTTTACTTTTTATAAGAAAAACAGGGATTGTTATAATACCAAATTGTTTAAGTATTATTTTAGTTTTCAGTTAAACGTTGTTATTATAAACAAAAAGCTTCAACATCTAAAATAAATACAAATCACTCCCAGAAAGAATAGTAACAAGTCCAAAATTCCATAAAACCAAGATTTGAATGAAACAGTGAATCTCCCTGTTGAAATTAAAATAAAAGGCTAAAGAATAAAATAAAAGCCAGAAAGATATTGAGGAACATAAAAATGATTTTTTCTAATAAAGTACCTAGCATGAATTACGTTATCAGACAATAAATTATTATGAATAAACACAAATATTGGCTTATAGTATATGGCCGATGTAGTTTCTTTTTCAAAGCAATTTAACACATAACGTAATACAATGTTTTTCTTTTAGTTGTATTTAATATTTAGTTATATATAATTTTAAAAGCAAGGCATTCAAAATATGTGTTTTATTCGTTAGTATATATCTGACATGTATATATTCTTCCTTGACTCGAACATTAGAATGTTACTATCGTAGAACTTGGGGATCTATTTTCAATTTACAGCGGCACTGTTTCATTTGTAATACAGTGCTTGTTAGTAACCAAGTTAGTCGATTTTTTTTTTATAATTAGAATATTCTTACTTCCAAAACAAACAAAAAAGGAATTAAACTTTATTAGTTATAAAAAAAGCCAGAACTTCTAAAATGACGAGGTAACTCTAAACCACTACATACTTCAAGTTTTGATAGATCATTAATTAAAAAACCGACATGTAGATATATCATTATTCACATGCACATTCTGTCTTAAATTATAGCAAACAAATGATACTAGAAAATTCACTATTCAAGTGCAGCACACCGGCCGAATAGGTTTGTTTGTATGGTTACCGCAAGTTTATTCTGAAATTATAGAGCATATCTATACATACATACATTCATATAATCTGTCTTTGTAATGGGGATATTGTAGAAGCCCATTTTCATTTTTCTATTTCAACAAGAGCTAGGACATGTGAGAAGTAATATTTTTGAAGCATCTTTTGTCAAGAATATATATAAAATATTGGCTCTCTTTGTGTAATACTAGAAATTCCTCTACTAAACGATGATGTGTGTATAACATATCTTCGTATATGTACTGATGTTACAAGGCAAAGATATAAAAATATTTTCCTATAATGGATGATGAAATATTATTTATTTGACTTATTAAGATACTTTTTTTTTGAATGCAATTTATAATCAAATATGATAGAAATAGTGCATAACTTAATTTCAAAAGATAACAAATGAGGAAATAGAATGTTAATTAACGTACCTAGGATAATAATCTTTTTATCACTTTTGACATTTCACGTTTGAGCCTCGCCATAAAGATATTGAAAAATTAATTAGATTTCAAAAGTACTTTTATCATTATTTTAAATATAATGTGTCCAACATTCTAATCTGTATTCTGTTACCTGCAAATTTATATAACCACATGTTCATCATCATTCAGAATTTATTAACTTCCTAATAATATGTGTAAATGATACATTTATGTATATGATGTCATCATTTAATTCTAAGCATTTCTTAAAATGTGTATAGAGTATTTATGCAAAATTTTAAATAGAAAAATGATAAACAAATATAACAATATCTTTTTGCTAAATTTTTCAAAAATATTATATCATATACAACAGATTTAAGTTAATTTAATATAATTTTACTCTTTTAGTTTCTTATACGTAGTATAAGGAAGTATTGTGATGATTAAAATTTTCGACCTCGAGATTTTCATAGATGTCCACGTTTTGAAGTCCCCTGATACCGAAAAAGTGGTTTTAAAAAAATTTCTCTCTTTCTGTGTGTCAGTGTGTGTGTGTGTATGACCACGATAGCGGCCAAATCGCTATAGGTATCAATTCCAAATTTTGTATTTACGAGTATAATCTCCCTCTTAAGATCTGATTAGATTTTCAGTAAAATCGACAGACCGGAAGTAGTAGTTTACTTCAGTGAAAAAATTGAATTTTGCCAATATTTCGTCAACTACCTACTACGTTTAAACAAATTTATAAAGAATTCATATATACTCAAAATTAAATTCGAGAAGAATTTTATTAAAAAAGTTTTTCGAAATTCCTACCGGAAATAGGTCGTTCACTCTTATCGAAAATCTGTTTTTTGCAAATATTTCGCAAGTCATGCTTTTCAGAAAGGTACGTTACGAGTATAAAAGTATTTAGAACTTAATTTTTAATACCTTTTCAATATAAAAAATTTCAAAATTCGGACCAGAAGTAATGCTTTTACTAGTATCGAATAGTGATTTTTTGCAAATATGTCGTAAATTGATATTCGCAAACTAAACATTGC
Source organism: Amphimallon solstitiale (assembly GCA_963170755.1). Taxonomy (NCBI): domain Eukaryota; kingdom Metazoa; phylum Arthropoda; class Insecta; order Coleoptera; family Scarabaeidae; genus Amphimallon; species Amphimallon solstitiale. The sequence goes on from OY720681.1 coordinate 11,364,433, forward strand.
TAAATAAGTACCGTAATATTACAGTCAAGTCTGATTTTCCAATTGGACTCTATTTCTAACGAATATGATGAAAATGCGGATAACAACATTACGCAATTCTTGGAAATAGAAAAAAAAACGTGTTTTTTTCTTTGAATCTAACGAATTTTCATTGGAATTTAATTTTTATTTGCAAGATAGTCACCTGGGATCGAGAAAAATTGCCACATCACAATATTAATTAAGAAAATTAAATAAGCCAAACCCCTGCTCTACCCAAAATTCATTACTAATTAATAACAAAGGAAAACAAAGTAATTACACTGGCAAATATAATAAAAAAAACGAACAACAAAAACCAGACACCTCTAATTAGGTCTATACCGTAATACACGTGAAAATAACATTTCCATTTATCTCTTACGATGTATATGTACCTCCAAACGCACAAACGATATATGGAATTTGATAAATTACCGTCTCATTATCAATTAACACCACTTGCTGTCTCTGCTTCATCATCGCGAACATGAAAATGAAAATTTATGGATAAGACTCATAACTAACGATAAATTTAATTTTCATATATCCCGAACAGATGTCACCGTTGCTGGCGTGTATAAATTGTATGCCAACATTTACCAACTCAGAGGTATGTATGTGAACTACAAACACATCACTTGTACTGTTTATAGATTAGAAAAGATGCATGATAGTTAATAGCAACTCATTAGTAATTCCGTTAATAGTTTTTCCCACGTGAAGTAGGTACCGGAACAAAATTTTCCAGTGTAATTACTTACATTTATTAAGTTGATGAGGTCTAGACTGGGCAGATATCTATTTGAATAACTACGAGGTGCGTTAGTTAAGTAACGAGCTGGGCAACGTAACTTTTGATGTGGCAACTGGAAGCACTTGGGACGCAGCAGGTTAATATGTAATACGAGCTTATACTTGCTAGAGTCATTTGACTGCTCCTAACAATTCTTTTCTTGAAAGAGTTTTTTCTAGTGCGTTTTGAAAATGAGTAACATCAATTTTGAGCAAAGGTCACAGCGCAACGAACACTTTATCTAAAACGTGGAGACTGTGTTTTGGGAGCAAGTTTTTGGTGGTTTTAGGAATTTTCAGAAAGAAGAGATTCGACTGAAGATGAACTACACAGAGGAAACCCTTTACCTTCAAGAACCGATGAAAATGTTGACAGAATTTTTCAACTCCTTAGGGGATGAAATAGATCAAAGATCGTTACTTCCTGTGATACTTAGCACATAGGTATTTGTTTATTAATAAATAACTACTAATATTTAGTTAAAAAGAGCTAGAGGTGCTGTTGTAAGGGGCGGGGGTGGTTTATGTTTTTAGCCAGTTGTCAGTTGCAATATTATGGAAACTATTTCTGACATAACATAGCCAAGAAAAGACACAGAAAAAACAAATATAAGACTAATCATCCGAGTCTTCACTTGCATCTTTCAATTTGGCCATAATTTCAATAAGAGATTTCTCGGAGATGTAATGAAAAACAAAAGAGGGAAACTGATAAAACATATGAGACCGAACTGTAGAGTTAGGAGAACTGTAAGAAGTAGCAAAAGTGGAAGCAAAGACATTGACAATATTCTTAGGTTTATCTATTCATGGATTATTATAAAACATTCTTCCAGATATGCATGTGGTGTAGTGTTTGTTATGGGTGAAAAGAAACCCTTTTAAATTAATAACGGCTCCACGTTTGGAACACCATATTGAAAAGAAACCCTCAATAATGCCCTTTATATTTTAATATTTGTTAAATAAAATAAAATAATTGAATCGTTTTACCTGGCTAGCTCATATTCCCAGGACAATCCAGCTTAAGAGATATCAAAAATAAAAAACAATTTTCCGGCATGAATTAGCATAATTAAATAAAACAAAGTTATATTAATTTAAATAACATTTGTATTATAAACCAAGATTCTTGCATATATTAATACAAACACAAAATATCACATACGCAAAATAATACCAACTTTAATTAGAACAAATACGTTAATAAAATAATTTCAGAGCTCATTTAATAATGAAAGATTAGTTATAATTTATTTATATATTGTCGTTTCTATGAAATAATAATAATAATAATTTATTCATTATAAGACCACTATATTAGGGTATAAGTTTCGTCATCAAATTCATATATTACTTACATAACAATATATCACAAGAGATAAACAAGTTAATTAAAATAATCCTTTACATCATAATAGCATTTGTTCTCAAGATATTGTTTCAGTTTCTACTTAAAGGTTTTCTTTGAATTGAGGGTTTTCAGATCTTCCGGAACACAGTCGTAATAATAATTTAACTTTATTGTCGTAAGTCATAGACATTGACGCACACACGGATGCATGAATACCGAGCAATGCATCATACATTGTTTGTTCTCGACCGCCTCTCAGTATTTATATGAATAACTAACAACGTATGCCTTAATACAAAAAACAAATTATGCTGAGATTGATATATATCTACAATGCATATAATATTTTTTTTAAAGTAACATAGGCAAATAATTTTACAAATGCTGAGACATTTAACGTATTTAAGACAACTACTTAATATGTTTTCATTCTGAGATTATTATATTAATCTATTACGTCTCTACATTAAGACAAATTTTAATATTTGAGTTTATCTGGCACTCGCACAATAACAGTTTCTAAATACCTTTCACATATTTTTCTTCTTCTTTCACTGAAGAATATTTTTCTGTTATGGGTGTGCTTAGTTGAAGTCCTCCTTCAACGGTAGAGACACCTGTAGCTTCTTTAACTGCTATTCGGACAATTACAACTTTTTATAGGAAGATATGTTAAACTTTACACATTTAACACTTAGTTGGCGATCGACCTTCATGTAAACAAAGAACCTATTTTATTATTTTTGAGGTTTAAACAACGACAATTTAATACATTATGGACCGCTATGTATGGGTCGACTTACTTATTAATTAGAGGACCGTATATTACTTTTAACGGTCTACTTAAACCTGTGACCGACATCTTTGAAGGTCCTTAGTCAACTTCCTTATTTTTTCGGACTTCGCTTTCTCTGGTACTTACATGCTGCCTTTTCTCCTCTGCCCATGTATCGCAGCTATTAAAGTTTCACACGCCGATAACACAATAACAACGCCACAAATCTTATAATAATTAATAAAAACATTTGGTGCCGTAAGTGTTATAAACGTTTCCTATCTAAATAGTATTTAAGATATACATAGATATACATTTAGGATAAACAGTTCTAAGAAATATATTCATATTCGTATTTAAAATTTATGAAAATATTAAACTAGGCTGTACCGTTACATGGACGGACGACCGTATTTTGCTTGGATGATTCTTAAGGTGGGTAACACAATTCTTGTACGCCTCTGATATTTGAAGTTTAGTTAATATCGGTACCTCTATCAAGTAGTAAAATTCGCAGTTAAAATTATCCTTGTTTATTACGAGACTTTAATAATTGACAACCGCGGAATACTCATAATAAACTACGTAGAACTATACACGTAGAGATAATCCCGTCGAATGCAGTCCCTATGCAAATCTCTCTTCGCAAATTCTGATTTTAATTCGTTCCGTTGTCGCAATCATTTCGCAGAGACGACAACAACAAACCCCCAGATGAAATAACAAAGCAACGCGAAATAGATTTTCGTCCTCATTAAGAGTACAAAACCCTCCTCCTTTCGCTCCCATGTAGCTTCGTTAAGTTAGTTGTTGCGAGCTGTGACAAAACTTCGCAATAGTTTAATTTCTTGTAATGCGCACATTAGATAAGAAGTTGTCGCCAAACTGGAGGAATTTAATTTTTGTGATTATTAATTCGAGACTGAATGGCAAATTAAATTGCTTTAAAAATGTAATTTAAATTAAATATGTTTTATTAATCTATCAATAGTGTATTAAATCGATTAAAGTTGTGAATGATTCTCACGAAGAGATTACACGAGCCGACACGATTCTTATAACTGACTTAACAGTCTAACATTTTAGTATTTTGCATTGTTTTAAACATAAAAACTGTATTCTGACATAGGGTATCACGTCACACAATTTTAATCTACCTTAATCCAGAATGTAATGAAAAATTCTCGATTTTTTAATTTATTTTAATAATTGCGCCCCCTTGCGATCAGTTTGGAAACTTCAAAATATTTTTGTTGAAATTCTCGTAGCCGATTTTACTATCAAGATTTTTTCCGCCAGGTTGTACGATGAACGGTTGTCGAGATGTGGCCGATGGCCGAGCTTAAACAGACACCCGGTATATAATCTTTTGTGCGTTTGTTAGTGATCGTTTAACTTTTGAACTACTTGATCGATTTAGGTCATATTCACACAATATATTTGTTTTGTTGAGACGATTATTCGATGCAATAGGTGGCACTGCAATCAAGTTGTTAAAAAATTCTAAATTTATGGATCAAAATAACTCATATTTGCTGGTTTTGCACAAAAAAAACTCATAAAATCCGGATCCGATAGGTGGCGGAAACGGCAGAACAAAGCTCGCTAGACCAGCTACTATAAAATATATTAAGGTAATAGTAGTCGCAGAATTTATCTAGATTTGGACATAAATAAGAATATTTTTTCAAAATGTAAATAAAAATCTCAAAACTAGATATTTGTGTGAATTGTTAAATAGTGTCTTAGTTTTATTACATGGTTGATATCTTAATCAAATATATGTCTTCTTAAAGAACTTCATTAAAAACGCAAAGGTTTCCTTTATTCCTTAAAATTATTTTTATTAATTGCATTAAAACGAAAATATTGAAAACAATTAATTTCAAAAACGGATAATGCAAATTGTATCAAATCATTTTTAATATACGTTACTTAATGTTTCTATATTTGATATAATTTTATTTTAATTTTTTTAAACACGCGAATTTAATCACATTAAAATATAACACAACAATCAGGAAAAGAATTGATCTCAGCAAGGAACCTTGCGGAATTCCAGATTGAATATTAATAGCATAACTTTTATATGAAAGAAGATACTCAACTTCAAATATAATTAGAAATTAATAATGTGCTAAAATGAAATTTTAGTATAGACGCAAATGTGCATCTCGTACATATTTCGATACGTCATTCCACATCATGAAATTTTCATGTTTGGATCGGATGTAAATTTTCAATTTTCTTATTATCGAATCGAACGACTAATAAAAACACAAAACATTCGACGGCGCATTATTGATCACGGCAGTATTAATATTTTATATTTTCCTGTGATCCTATACTATTTTTATGAACTTTAAACCGTTCTAGTGGATGACGTAAAAGTTCGAAATCTCCATTTCGGAATCTCTATACACACCCTAATTTTCATAGCGCGGATCTGCACTAAAAAGTATCACCATGCACTGAAGTTTTACGAACGTGCTTTTAATAATATACACTCGACAAAATAACGACTGAACTTTCGCAGTAAGAAAATTCCGCTAATAGTGTTATTAAAATTTCAGCGTTGGATATTCTTCCTTAATAGTATTTTGTGCTGACGTTGGTATATGCATGATGTGGAAAAAATAATATTCACTTGGAAAATGTCATAAGTTTAATATGTTAAAATTCGTATATTATCATGTAGAATGATTGTTCCATCTAACATATATACCTCTATTTCTCTGTTAATATTGTAATTATCGAATAGAAGTTAGATTCTTGATATATCAAAATTGAAAAAAAAATTCAGATCTACTTGGATGGTGCTTTTATAGCGTGAATGAATATATTGAATGTCCTCTGAGATAATTTTATGTGAATATAATTGTTAGTTTCCTTTGTAATATACAATGTCTAAGCCTATTTGTGCATCGTTATATATAGGGTTATTTTAAAGTAAATTCGCAGTTTGAAATGGGTTACTGGCAAACTTTTAATATGTACAAAAACAAAAGCACTAGTTTTTCATAAAGGGATTTTATTATAACAAGAAGATATACGAAAAAGTTAAATATGACCACCACCGTGTTGTTCAATAAGTATTAGTCGTTCTTCTAACGACATTAGAAAGAAATTCCTAGGTATGTTTTTAATCAGAAGTCGAAATTAAAAACAAAACATGTCGGATTCAAAATAGTGGAAAGGTTTTCGAAAATTGACGAATGTTTGCGAAATTTTGCTTCTGGGGGATTTTGGGGTTCGCTGATCTCGAATCCGAAGTCGAAGTTTTTAAAAACCAAATGGTGGTCCAATATGGCGGAAAGGTTTTTCGAAAATTGATGAATGTTTGCGAAATCGCGGATCCAATATGGCGGAAAGGTTCTTCAAAATGGCCTTAGATTTAGGTGAAATTTAGAATATCGGGGTTTTTGGGGTCGCTGATCACGAATCCGAAGTCGACATTTTTAAAAATGACAGATTCAATATCGGAAAGGTTCTACAAAACTTGATTGATGTTTCTAAATTTCGTTTTGGGGGTTTTTTGGGGTCGCTGATCACGAATCCAAAGTCGAAATTTCAAATAAATACTTTGGATCTTTGATCAAATTGGGTTTTAGGTTCATTTTTAGTATTATTTTGTGCTTTTTTCTTAACGATAGTAGACTTCGAAAGGGTTGACATGGTTTTCCACTGTCATATCAAAAGAGTATTGTAAACTGTCTCAATGAAAATGTTGTACTCTTTGAACTCATTCTTTTTTTTTGATACTTTAACATGACTTATGTTTAACATTAAATTACCTTTATCGCTCTTGAGTGTGTACCAGTTTGTATAAAAAAACAGTTCGAGAAGAATTTTAAATAAAATATACTATTGGCTTCACAAAATATATGTATATAGCGGGGTGATTAAAAAGTTTATAAAATCGGACATTCTAAAAAGCGTCATGACAGTGATCGCGTTTTATAGGAAACTGTAAAAAAGCTGTAAGCGGACGCTATAAATACAACTAGTAACTTCATAATAAGACTGAATGAGGCCAATACAACTCGTAAAGGCAAAACCATTGTGTATGGCAAATAAAATTGAGAGAGTAACCAGAGAAACAAAATAAATATCGTAAAAAAACGTTTATTATAATATAGAATTATGGAAGGATAATTAATACGTATTGAACAACACGGTGGTGGTCATACCTAACTATATTAAAAATTTGCCAACCTTATGGCCACATCAAAATGGGAACTTACATTAGACTAACCTTATATATACACACTTTTTAATTTAAATATATTTATTGTAATTTTGATTATAATAAACAAACATTATTGTTATAAGAAAGTAAAATCATTTGCGTCTTCAACTTGTGGTAACGACTTTATGCAATTCCACAAAATTATTTTAAAATATCATAGAAATAAGAGTAGCAACTGAATCGTTTACATAAAATTACTTGCGACCACCATGTGACATATTTTTGCAGGTACTCGTGAAACTCGAACTACAAAAGGGCAATAATAATAAAGTGAATGGACGACCTAAAGGAAACGTTTAGCCTTTGAGCAAATACGTACAACATATACTTACATATGGGAATACATATATACATTAATATGAAAGTATATATAACAAAACGCATGTGTATGTATGTATGTATATATATTCACATACGAAATGAAACATTTCGTATGAAACTGTTTAAAAGGGCTTGTGATTTATCATTACAGTGGGTCTTTTCCTGTTTACGCATCGCATATTTGTATATGCTCCTGCCTATTTATTCTAAGATATATGTTTGTTTTGGTAACTCTACGAAGTTGACATTGTCTACGCTTATGTGGAATCTTAGTGAATAAAAAACTATGTGAACGAAACGTGATCCTTCTCAATACATGAGATATTTTTACTTTCTTATACGTAGTATGTGATGATGAAAATTTTCGACCTTGAGATTTTTGCAATGTCCACGTTTTGAAGTCCCCTCATACCGAAAAAGTAGTTTTAAAACATGTCTGTGTCTGCCTGTGTGTGTGTCTGACCATGATAGCGGTCAAACCGCTATAGCTATCAATTTCAAATTTGGTATTTACGAATATAGTCTCCCTCTTGAGATCTGATTAGATTTTCTGAAAACTCAGCACACCGGAAGTGGTGGTTTACTTCAGTAAAAAAAATCGAATTTTCTTCTCAGAAGATAAAAGTATTAAAAACTAAATTTAGAACAACTTTTGTATAATTTGAAAAGCACACACATATAAGAAAGTTGTGTGGTGGCCACACCTCATTTTATAAGGTTATGTCAACCTTGTCGTATGTATACTCGAAAGTAGGAACGACAATACAATGATGGGAATTCTATGCTCTGCGTCTGCGTAGTAGGTGTAATGTTATTGGCTGGTGGTATAAACCAAACCGACTTTGTGCAGGCAACCACTTGCAATCGTCGGTGACCAATACAACTCGGATCGTGACGAAATGACATAAAAATTGAACTGAAGGCATTTTACCTAAAATCCGGACTCTAGTAATAATCATCCTCAACAAAATAATGTCACATTCACTATTTATTTAAATACTAGATATAAAGATAATAATTATATTGTAAAGTAAGAACGACAGGAGACAAAAATTTCCTACCCCTATACAAGAGCAGAGTGGCGCAGTGGAAGCGTGCTGGGCCCATAACCCAGAGGTCCGTAGATCGAAACTACGCTCTGCTAATATTTTTTTTACTTACGCTCATTTGTTTCCTGACACTTTTTACTTTCTTATACGTCGTATAAGAAAGCAGCTATATCTACACAGTTGCCAGACACAGTTGTCAGACACGATTGTAGTCCAATATTATGGTTGGTTTGTATAAATTATTTTCATCTGAAATTACGTTGTTATAATGCTGGAAGGAAAGAAGTACTACAACACAGTTCTTCTTAGGAACGTAAGATTTCATGGTTACTTTCTCGGTGAACGAAAACATACTGGAATATTCTTCTTTGTTTCTATTTGGTAACATCTCTTTCGGGACTTCGCGACAATTTTTTCGCATTGTACCTACTAAAGTTTTCTTTTATTCCAATAAATCACGGGCTAATTGTAAGGAAGTGGAATAGTTGTCCATGGTAATCCCATATCCTTGACCTAAATGGTGGACTAAGTCTTTTACGACTCTCTTCCCTTGTTCTTTTAAAGGACTCTCATTGTTCATTAGTTGCAATTCAATTTCTTGAATTGCAGCTAATTTGTTCACTTCCCGTCGTACTGCTCTGGTTTCAAAATTGTCGAACTTTAAAAATCTTATTATTTTTTCAAATCTATTTCTTGGCATTGTTGCTGGAAAATTGGCCTTTGAAAAGCTGCATTATCAAACTTCCACATCTCTCGAATTGGCTCTCTTCTTCTTCGAAAACATCCAGCTAGAACCAGAAGACAAATAAATGCTCGCATTTCAACCATGTCGACGTCTTCCCAATTTTTATTATTGTTTTCATAGAATGAGGCAGCTTTTCTGTTTGTTCCTCTTATTATATCAATAATATTTGGAGATATAAACAAATCGAAAGCATTGAAAAAAGTTTCAATATTCTTAATTACGTTCGTCAAAAGCGGCTTGGTTTTCATCACGTTTTAAGAATGTCGCTTACTTGCACGTTTGGGCTGGGTACACCATTTTGTACCAACACGAGATTCAATACAGTCATCATTATTATCTTCTACAGCTTCAATTTCGTTGTTGTTATCTTCGTCATTGTTTTCTTTTATAATACAGCAGTCAAATACAGCATCTTCCTTTTGGCTAGGTATGTCACCCCCGTCGAAGTTATCCAAGTCAATATTTGCAGCTTCTTCTTCAAGTTCAGCTTACGTCAAATATCTACGAGATATGCTGACAATGACGGGATGACACAATTACTACAACACTACTGAAATTTTGAGGTTAGAAACGATATGCGAAGCAGAAAATAATTATTCCAACACAAGATAAAATCTTAACAAACATGTCCAAGATGGGGTCAAATGTGACCCCACGCTAAAAAATCGTAATATTTTTCGCTCTCTTTGTTTTTATACAATTGTCGGTACACTGAAACATCTTAAATAATGAAAAAGTTAAATAGTGAAAATAGGAAAACCATTGTATCAAAATTTATTCAATTTTGAAGAAAAATATAGTAACGGGGTCAAATAATTTTTAAATCTTGCAGAGGTATATGATATTTCTAAATAATATCAGAAGTTGATGATTGATTAATCATTTACATGTGAAATTATTTTGAAATATCATATAGGTACCTCAGAAAGATTTAAAATAAAAACTAATATAATTCCATATTAAATCTATTATATAGACTTGCCACGTTCTTCTGCAGATATCATTACGTAAGTGTGACAGTGTTGTAATAAAGTGGCATTTTGTTTATTTGCCTAGACAATGGAAGACCGGATTGCGGTGTCATTGGCTTCCTTTGATTTAGTGGAGCCGTATTGAAGTGACAGCGGAATTGTGGAGGGTTTATGTGCGCACCCGCCAGCAGCTATAATTTCAAAGGGGAGAGACTTTGCCTTCAGTCGATCGCCTGGTAATAAATTTCAGATGTAAGAGTAAAAAAGAAGACGTTATTTTACGTCGTGTAATTACATTTATTAATGTGTATGGTTAATTTTCTGCTTATAATGTTAATTAAATTATTCACTTACGTTATAATTATAGACGCGATAATTTTCTTTAATAATTTCAAATCCTATTTTTCTTTTCATCTTAAAAATTGATTGGTTTAATCTTCACAAAGCAACAGGATATATTTTTGATTATTAAAACTTTTAAATATATTTTTAATCAGATTTTCGAGCAAATCGTTAAAATTTGTCATTATTTTAGTCATCGATAAATTCTAGTATAGAATATTTGCTAATTGTATTACGTTTCGAAACAAGTTAGCGTCATCTGGTAAACAAGGAATTGCATGTAGGTAAATTTAATCATCTAATTACGTGTAATTATTATCGATAGAGTATAATTTGATATGTTGCTTGTTTTATTTCCATCGTTTAGATTTTGAAAGAAAACCGACGTTTCGACAGACATTCTGTCGTCTTCAAAGTAGCCAAGTCAAATGATAAAATGACATCTATAAATAGAAGAGGAAGATCACAATGCGCTGAAAGAAAATTACTAGGAAACTGGCAAAATAGTAGATTATTGAAGAAAAGGATAAATTCAAAGAAAGAAGAAGAAGAAGAAGAAGAAGAATAGACTATCAAAAAATTGGAACTGTTGTGGTAGCTTAGAAGTGGTCCATAGAAATTCTTCACTAGGCACTAGTAGCAAAGGCAAAGACTTCATAAATATTAAAAGCATCAGATCAGAATAAAATCATTACAATTAAGGTTTAAAATTACCTACAAAGCTTATAAAAAATGAATTGAAGCTATACTATGAATCGACCTGGAGCTATTGTATTAAACATTTATGACATTACTGATGTTTTATCATGTTGTTTGGTGTATTTCATTTGCAATAAATATCACGATGTCTCTGCAATTTCTTATATTTTTTCAGCAGCAGTAGGTGAAGTTATTGTAAAAGGAGGTGACTTATTGTCAGAATCGGGAATAGATCCTCAGAAGAGGTGTTTGACAGAAGATATTTTTAAAGTAATAATTAATTTTCGTAACATAATAAGAAAATAAGTTGCGCACATGATTTTCTTATACGTGAGTTCCGACTTGTTGATCCAAGAGTTGGTCCAAATTCAGTTTTAACTCTTTTTGCACTTATATTAATTCTACATAGAATACATAGTTTGCGAGATATTTGCATTAAAACTTTTAAATATATTTTTAATCAGATTTCCGAGCAAATCGTTAAAATTTGTCATTATTTTAGTCATCGATAAATTCGAGTATAGAATATTTGCTAATTGTATTACGTTTCGAAACAAGTTAGCGTCATCTGGTAAACAAGGAATTGCATGTAGGTAAATTTAATCGTCTAATTAAGTGTAATTATTATCGATAGAGTATAATTTGATATGTTGCTTGTTTTATTTCCATCGTTTAGATTTTGAAAGAAAACCGACGTTTCGGCAGACATTCTATCGTCTTCAAGGTAGCCAAGTCAAATGATAAAATGACATCTATAAATAGAAGAGGAAGATCACAATGCGCTGGAAGAAAATTACTAGGAAACTGGCAAAATAGTAGATTATTGAAGAAAAGGTAAATTCAAAGAAAGAAGAAGAAGAAGAAGAAGAAGAAGAAGAAGAAGGAGAACAGACTATCAAAAAATTGGAACTGTTGTGGTAGCACAGAAGTGGTCCATAGAAATTCTTCACTAGGCACTAGTAGCAGAGGCAAAGACTTCATAAATATTAAAAGCATCAGATCAGAATAATATCATTACAATTAAGGTTTAAAATTACCTACAAAGCTTATAAAAAATGAATTGAAGCTATACTATGAATCGACCTGGAGCTATTGTATTATACATTTATGACATTATTGATGTTTTATCATGTTGTTTGGTGTATTTTATTTGCAATAAATATCGCGATGTCTCTGCAATTTCTTATATTTTTTCAGCACCAGTAGGTGAAGTTATTGTAAAAGCAGGTGACTTATTGTAAGAATCGGGAACAGATCCTTAGAAGAGGTGTTTGACACAAGATATTTTTAAAGTAATAATTAATTTTCGTAACATAATAAGAAAATAAGTTGCGGACCGCACACGATTTTCTTATACGTGAGTTCCGACTTGTTGATCCAAGAGTTGGTCCAAATTCAGTTTTAACTCTTTTTGCACTTACATTAAATCTACATAGAATACATAGTTTGCGAGATATTTGCAAAAAAGCTATTATATAAGAGCAAACGTGATATTTTCGTTCAGAATTTTCAAAAATATACAAAAACTATTCAAAATTATGCTTTAAATATTTTATACCCTTAATAGAAAGCATGACATTGGAAAAAACTGTTTTTCGATAAGACTAGTAAAACGCCTACTTTTGATAGGAATTTCGAAAACACAGTATAAGGAGGTATTGTGACGATGAAAATGTATAACCTCGAGATTTTTGCAGATGTCCATGTTTTGAAGTCCCCTGATACTCAAAAATTGTGTTTTGAAACATCTTTTGCTCTTACTCGCGCGCTTTCCTTTTTTCTCTTTTCTCCCTGACTACGATAACGGACGAACTACTAAAGCTTTCAATATCAAATTTTGTATTTAAGAGTATAAGAGCATATATTTTCAGTAAAATCGGTAGATCAGAAGTAGTAATAGCAATTTTTTTTTATAAAAAAAGTTTTTAAAACTGAATTTGGAACAACTGTTTTATAATTGGAAACTCAGCAATTTGTGTGGTGCCCTTACCTCATTTTTTATAGTAGAATAGCATAGGATAGAATAGTATTTACTAATTGTTACATATACATTTATATACACATTACAATAAAGTCATATTCAAAAAAATAAAATAATAGTCAGTAAGTATAAATAAATAAAGAAATGTGCAATGTATAACAATTAAACAAGATATTTTAATTACGTTTGCTCTGGATGGAACGCATTTTGTAATAACGAGTGGATGTAATCCTTCTTGCTGATATTTCATATAATACCACCATTGATTTCTGTTTCCTTGTTATAGACTTTAAGACCCCTGTATTATATATATATTTCTGGGTCGTTGCCAGTCGAAAGTATGCTGTTTTTAAAACATCCTTATTTGGCTCTCTGTTGAATTGTGTGTTGACATTTTTTGGGAATTTGCTAACGTTGTTGTAAACGTGTTTTGCTGTAGCTAATATACACGGACTGGTAAGTATCCTTTCTATTATTATAAACTAGCGATACCCAGAGCGCGTTGCTAAGTCCAAAAAAAAAAACAATTTTTATCGGCACCAAACTTAACAGGAACACTCTCCAGACTATGCTAGAGTTTTCCTGAAAATTCCACCAAAATCGGTTCAGTGGTTTCTTAGTCTATAGGGAACATACACACCCACCCCACTTTTAATTTAACCACTGAATAATCACAGGTGGTCCAATGTAAATTAGTGCAAATTCATGGATTAGTAATAATCGAACCATGGAATAATCACAGGTGATCCGATATTATTAAGATTAAATGATGGAAAATGTTTCTATTTTTAGTCCGATCGGCATCAAACTTGACAGGAACACGCTCTAGACTATGCTAAAGTTTTCATGAAACTTTCATCAAAATGGGTACAGCGGTTTCGGAATTTATAGGGAACATACAGACACCGCCTCACACACACATCCAATTTTATATATACGATAATTTAGTATATACTGGGTATATCGTTTTAATTAATTTTTTCCATACTATTTATACAGGCATCAATATTATCAATTCTATAATGATTGCATTTGAACTGATCACGTATTGTAAAAGTCCATACTATGTGAAAACTAACATCTGAAAATGAATCAACATATAAATCCCTAACTAATAAAAGTGTGTATGTAGAGTTGCACTTTTGTAATTGAATTTTTACCTGAATGTTGCTGTTCTGTAATACACAATTATCACACAATGGTTTTAATGCTATTTTGTTGAAACATGCATTGATGTATTATTTTCTCTTTGATATATTGGTATAATGGCTTACTCTCTGTTTGTGTTAGAAAAACATTTGTTGATTGAACTTTTATTCGTTTATAAACATGTGTACCATAGTAATGCATGTATAATTTGCATATTACTATGTAGTTATATTCTTTTCTATTCAATACGCACATTTTGCACATTATTTATGAACTATGCCTGATTTTCTGACTTAATTATGATGTATTATGATGTTATTCTCATATGATAATTTTATTTTTATTTTTAATAATTATGGAAATAAAACTGATCGCGAATTATGACATTTTACAAGGATTAAATCCGTTTGTTGCATAAAATTCATATTAAAGTTGCCCGCCAACACAATGCAAGTTATGAGATATTTGTTTTGTGCCTCATTTAAAATATCTAGAATCACTTCTTCAAAGATGCGTGTACCACCCTTCCATGGCCTGTAAAATGTAATGATGATAACGTTTTGCTTTGTTTTTTTAATATGAACTGTTTATTATAATTCAATATAGAAAAATATTTTATCGCCAACCGTCAGTAAAGTGATGCGTTACCATAGCGTTTTGCGGAGGTAAAGAAACACTTTATCGTACTGTACAATAAAGTACTTTACCTGCCGCTAATATCTGTCAGCGTAGCATGACTGATGACTTTTAAAAATAAATCGTTTGTCACTGTCATAAACTGTCAAAAGTTATTATATCTTTATTTCTTAAATTAACAATTTTAACGGTTGGCGATAAAATTTTGTATGCACCACGTCAGTAAAGTACCTTTACCGAACTCGTCTGTTACTCGCCGCGCTCGCTTCACTCGCTTGGCTCGTAAACCAGACTCGTTCGGTAAAGTATCACTTTACTGACTTGTTACATAAATAACTATTATCACCAACCGTCAGTAAAGCGATGCGTTACCATAGCGTTTTACGGAGGTAAAGAAACACTTTATCGTACTGTACAATAAAGTACTTTACCTGCCGCTAATATCTGTCAGCGTAGCCATGACTGATGACTTTAAACATAAATCGTTTGTCACTGT
Organism: Amphimallon solstitiale; assembly: GCA_963170755.1. NCBI lineage: Eukaryota > Metazoa > Arthropoda > Insecta > Coleoptera > Scarabaeidae > Amphimallon > Amphimallon solstitiale. Next base: position 11,380,013 of record OY720681.1, read on the forward strand.
CATAAGTTATTATATCTTTATTTCTTAAATTAACAATTTTCACGGTTGGCGATAAAATTTTGTATGCACCACGTCAGTAAAGTAACTTTACCGAACTCGTCTGTTACTCGCCGCGCTCGCTTCACTCGCTTGGCTCGTAAATCAGACTCGTTCGATAAAGTATCACTTTACTGACTTGGTGCATAAATAACTATTATTTTGGAGTAGTAATACTTTATTTTATTCTCCAAAAATATGAACTACTAGGTACCTAAAAGTTGTTCAATGTTATTTGAATGGATATTTAGATTCATTAAGAGGGGCGTTTACTAACAAATAGAACCTTATGCAACTTATATTACTCGCGGGACGTTTAGACGCAAGGGGGTGTGAGTAGGTGGAAGTAGACGATATTCGGGTCTGATACCGTAAAGTGGGGATAGATGACGCAATAGCTTGGAAAAACCTCGTGTGAAATGTGTGACAATGTTTACTATTTAATGTTTTTTATCTTCAAATTTAATTACAGAAAGTTTCACTTTTATATCGTTCATCAAATGTGCAGCTGGCGCGTGGAGGTTGTTTTTTTTTCTTTTGTGTATCAGCCTTAGTTAGTAGACATTAATTAAATTCATGCATTTTTGTAGTTATTTCTAAGACACATAACTTTTTTAAGAAAATAAATTAGTACAAAAACTGACCTTGACATTATAAATTGATGCCTTTTGCATCACTAACCCTAATTTGAGATTCTAAAATTACAAAATAAATTCAAAAAACGCGAACCGGCGATGCTTTAGTTTTCGATAGGTAAACGCTCCTCTTAACCTATTAAAATCTAAACTGATTGGTTCTATTGCTCGAGTTTCCATCATAAATTACTGACATAAGTACCTAATGGCTAGCTTTTTCTAGTTCATCTAGACGCTGTTATGGCTCACCCAGCCAGAATGTGTACCGGCGGCTTAGAATGCATTGTTTCTTACTTTACGTCATCGAACCATTTTTGCATTAAATAATTCAATATGTCATCTGAAATATCATGAAGCTTAGTAGTATAGAGATAAGAATATTTTATAATTGCCCATAATTGTGCATCTAAGCCGATCCTTTAATAGTTCTCTTTTTATTAGACCTCCTCTTACAGGTTCGAACTAGTTGAAATTCATCCAATTGATGTTGTTTATGCGATGGTAGTGTATTAAGTGGCTATTTCTTTATTTGACTACAATGTGTTAAATTTTCGATGTTTAATAAGATGGATACGTAATTTTTTGCTTTTTATTTATATTTGAATTATCTATTTCTTTAGTATTTTCTTTTTCTGTCTCTTGCTGTTCGCCATTTCAATTTCTTGCAGTGTCTGTTTTCTTAATGTTCGTATCTAGTTGTTCTTGTGGGCTTCGATTTGTATTTTCCGCAATAGCTTTTACTTCTTGTTGACAAACTATTCTGTTTTCTTTTAGGAATGCCTATTGAAATCTTTAACTTAAACTTTTAAATTGTAGTTTTCTGTGTTTAACTTGTTTAACTCACTTTTCAATTTATCATTTTTTTTCTATTAAATAACTATTGTCGATATGCATTTGTTCACTTCGTTTTTTAGGATTTCAATTACTTTCTCTGTAATTTTATTTATAGTTTCTTTTACTTTTGTGGCAATAATATCAACATCCATATTAAGAGTGTTTGTTTGAGTAAAAAATTAACATTCTTACAATATACCAGGTATGTCTCAGGATTAATGAGAATGATTAGTTTTTAAAGTGTTTTACTGAATGTATCAGCAAATTAATATTGTTCCCTTCAAAGTATGCTCCTTGGGAATATACACAGCGTCTCCAGTGAGTGTTCCATTCCTGGTAACAATTCTGGAAGTATTGTTTCGTTAGTCTGTTTAAAACGTGCGTCGTGACTCTTTGGATGTTGTTTATTGTTCCGTAAGGGAACTTTTCAATTGCTGCTTAAGCGTTAAAAAAAGAAAAAAAATCACATGGAGCCATGTTTGGAGTGTGGGAATACTGAAATGTTTTTCTCTGCCAAACATTCTTCAACCGACAATGATCTGTGACTGGGGGTATTCTTGTGAACTGGCAATGTCAGGCAAATTTTTTTTCTGTAAACGTTCAAGGATCTTGCGATAAAAGGTTTGATTCACCGTTTGGCCCAGCGGTAGGAATTCTTTGTGAACAATTCCAAGCGAATCAAAAAAGATGATAAGGATGGACTTGATTTAGGATTTGCTCAAGTGAGCTTTCACTTCGCGATTTGTCGCTGTGTTTCTGGATCATATTCAAATACCCATGATTCGTCACCAGTTATCACTCTGTGCATGAAGTTGGATTGGGTTGTTAAGCGATCCAGCCGTTGTTGGCTAATGGAGAAGTGATTTTTCTTTCGTTCATCATTCAAGTTCTTGGGCACTAGACTTGCACAAATTTTCCGCATGCCTAGGTACTTTGTCACAATTCGATGAACAGTATCCATACTCATGCCGACCTCATGTGCCACCAACCTGAGTGTCAACCGTCTGCGTCTGCCTCGTGTTAATTAATAATTAATAATAATTTGAAAACTTGTGCTGACAACAACGCAGAATCTCCATATACTGTTCTTAACATTTGTAGTGTCTCTGAAGCAGTTCTTCCTAGTTAAACGCAAAATTTAGTTGCATATCGCTGTTCCATATTTGCCTGCATTTTACATGTGGTATTGGAACTTAGCGGCAAATATCTAGCACTCATGCCACTAATACTAGACTTAGTGGCCTGCGCCTATTCTGGTTGAGTTCTTAGCCACTCCACTCACATGTAGTCGACTCCTGTCGGCTGCAGTCGTTGTCACATATAGCGTAAAAAATTCATTCTCATTAATTTTGAGAAATACGAGGTATGTATTTCCTCTGATGGCATTGGAGAATTATAATTAAACTTAAATACGTCACATGTCCAACATCTAAGATTTACAGAAGTTTACAAACCAGTTAGATAATAATTCTTCAGAGATTACATCTTGTATGAAATATTTTTGCACATAATGTCAATGAACACATTATAAAGCCAATCATATTATGGAACATTTTGAGAGCAAACATACCGCGTTTCTGTATACTTTTAAAGTAATTTATTTATATTCCTCGTGGATGAAATTGATCTTATTGAGTAAAATTGTGCAAATCAAAATATATATAAATCCTAGAATGCATCCAGAGAGGTACAGAATCAGAAAATCGATGAGATTTTTCCACTTTATCATTCTTAAAAAGATTCCGAAGTGAACTCGGTACCTACAAGTTGAAGTTGAAAATGTGCCGTTCGCCTTCCAAATGTATTGTAGCATGTGTTTATGTAGTTACATTCTTTCCTTGTATATACACCTGTCCGACGGTATTCCAGCTTCCCTGGGTCGACCCTAATCTCTCCAAAAATATTGCCGTAAAGTCTCTCCTCGCTGTTACTCGTATATTTTGCGTATGTCGGGCGAAAGAGTACTTCTGTTGCTGTATCTTCGCGAGCGATTCGCGCGATTTGTTGGCATTATTTCCAAGTCACATGCAAACACTTGTGTGCATGAAATAGTAATTGTATGGCTTATACGGTTGGACGTTTATATTCTCGCGGAGCCTGGAGCCTTCATAAATAGCATCCACCAACAATAATGTGTTTCCAGTTTGTTTGAACCAGTCATATTTCGTAAACTCTGAAATATTTCCAAATGGCATTTGTCAATATTAATGGATGAGGATTGTTTGTAAATTCCGTACAATTTTGGAATAATTTTGTTTATAGGATCTCTAAAACGTACATCTCTTTAACAGAAGTATTCGGATTAATATCTAAAATTTTCAAACAATGGACGTAGATTAAAAACTTAACTGCTTGCTGAAGTGTTATATTTGTACTTCCATTATACGTTTTACTTGTTATAAAAACTGTTGTAACAAGCGATCATTAAAATTTTCACTCAAATAAGCCATGTATATAAAAAGCATGTCGTAACTGAAGTTAATAGAGGATGTAATGGTACAGCCAAATTGAAATACTTTATAATTTTAAATATGAATATTAATTATTTTTCAAAGCACATGTGTTAGAAACCGACGATAAATTTCTTTAAACTGTTTATTCTAAATCTATATCAACCCATGTATGAGTTAAGCATAATTTAGATAAGAAAATGTTAGTATTATATTAAGGACACATGGCACCAAGTGTTTGTATTTATCACCGTTTGATACGTGAGAATATGCATCTGAAATGTATCTGCTATAAAGGTGAAGATCGAAGAGGGATTTTCTGTGCGTCCCGAAGAATGAAGCCCAAGACATCATATTTTGTTGTAAGTGTCATAAAGTGATAAATTTCATATATAAATATATAACTTTATGACACTTATAACAAAATATGATGTCTTGGGAAAAATCTTTTGTAGATTAAATGAAAAATAATTATTTTTACCTTGTATGGAAATATTTTTTTTTAAACATTTCATACCAACCTTGCATGCGACCCGCGGTCCGCGGGTTTAACATGCCTGCTGTATATCTTGCAATTGGAGGCCTATCAGGATGTGCTTGATTGAATAACTCACAAGCTTTCGCATGAGTTCTTAGTCCATCGCCCTATCTAACCATTACTAATCATTCTATTCTTACCGTTAAGTTAAATGTTCTTGTCTTTTTCGACATTGAAATAAAATAATAATAATAATATATCTTTATTACCCAACAGGTACACATCTAATTATAGGACAACAGCAAAAATAATTTTCATAACTCATGAACTAATTATACAGGGTGAGTCATTAGTAGCCGCTTCTTCGATTGCTCTTTTGTGTTTTAAATAAAAGAAAAAGCAATTAGTGGAGGATCCATGGTTGCTTGTGGCGCATATTGTAAAAATACTTTAAGCTCTGGCGCACTTCCGGTTTCACCGGAAATGCACGGAACTTAATTTTTTTAAACGACTCACTCTAGATATTTTTGGATTTTCTGGTACTGCTTTAAATTGCCTATTCAACTGTTTTTTCTTTTTCAAAATTGAGCCACTAATTTTTGAGTTATTAATTTTTTTTGAAAATTTTTGACCAAAACACGTGTTCAGAAAAAAATCATTTTCACATTGTTTTTAAAAGTAAAAACATTGACTTTGGTGGTGCTTGTAGCCAAGAAAATTGTGCATCATTTGATTTAACAAAAATGAAAGAGAATAAAAAAGTAACAAAATGCCCCAATAAAATATTAGGTGATCCATTTAAAAAAAATAAGTTTTTGGTATGTGAAAATTTCAGGAAGTAGCCTTTGAAAAAACAAAGTTCATTGAGGTATTGTCGAGTGCAGCTTTACCAAATGATGCAGAATTTTCTTGGCTACAAGCACCACCAAAGCTAATGTTTCTGCTTTTAAAAACAATGTGAAAATGATTTTTTTCTGAACACGTGTTTTGGTCAAATATTTTCGAAAAAAATTAATAACTCAAAAACTATTGGCTCAATTTTGAAAAATAAAAAACAGTCGAACAGACAATTTAAAGCAGTACAAGAAAATCCAAAAATATATAGGAGGAGTCATTTAAAAAAAATAAGTGTAGTGCACTTCCGGTGAAACCGGAAGTACGTCAGAGCTTAAAGTATTTTTACAATATGCGCCACAAGCAACCATGGATCTTCCACTTTTTGTTTTTTCTTTTATTTAAAACACTAAAGAGCAATCGAAGAAGCGGCTACTAATGACTCACCCTGTACAATAACAAGCAAAAAAAAAAACCAAATAATTTACTCATTAGTAATGAAAGTGTATAAAAATTGATATCTAATTCATCCCCGCCTATAACATGAAAGTAAGTAAAAGAAGATATTGTTATACCTAAATATAAATGAGAAAATATATTGACCAAGTAAAGGTATAAAGGAAAAAAACAAAATATATTTAAATAAGAAAGTACGAAGAGTAAAACAAAAAACTTCAATTGAACAAATGTTCAAAGTGTCTACCATTATTTTCAATGCACATGTTCACTCATTGATTAATAGAGAGCACAGCTACTTCAATTTCGGAGGCAGCAATTGTTGTAATCCGCTTTTTGTGATAAACTATTATTCAGCCCCATAAATAAAAATCAAGAAGATCTCGCAGGCGAATAAAAACTCAATAATGTCTTCTTTGCTAGAAAACAAGAACTGCATTTTCAAAGCATTGAAAATAAATTCTCATCGATCAACGCTAGAATATGACATTTTCTTAATAATTATGTGCAGTTGTCCAAAAAGGCTTTATATGCTAAATACGTACAACACGTTTAACTACAAGTGTAAATTCAACGTAATATATGCAATGAATTAAAAAATCAATGAATAGATTGAAATGAATTCATTTATGGAATAGTATGATATAAACTTAAATAAAAACAAACATTGTCTATTCACCCTCTTAAAATTAAAATAAAATTATTACTCGGAATAAATAAATAAATTTATATTTAATTTTTTTCTGGATTGTCTTTGTATAACTATATTTTCGTCAAGAAAAAAAGGTAGCAACTTCTGGTTTTCGTCATTTACTTCAGTTTTTTATGCGCTTCAATATTATGATATGTCAATCACGTAATTTCCTACTAGACAGGCTTCCATTCGTTGTAAAATTCTCTATCTAATACCCCTAGAAACATTAAAATCCGCTAAGGCAAACTGAAGTTAACCTACTTTTGTACGCAGACATACCCTCTATCGTCCTCTTCGTATGAGAGTTAGATCAAAAAGTTTCAAATGAAAGTTGTATAAAAACGTTGCCAGCAAAAAATTTAACATTCTTAACCTTGAATTTAATGAAAAATTATAGAATTCTTAATTCACATAGAGAATTGCGCCCCCTTGCGATCAATTTGGAAACTTAAAAATATTTGTGTTGAAATTCCAGTGGTTCGTTTTACTAACAACTTTGTTTCGCCAGGTTGTATGATGCACGGTTGCCGAGATATGGCCCGTGGCCGAGTTTAACCGGACACCCGGTCAGTGGAGTAGCATGGGTGTTAGCCGCCCGGGGCGGAGGAAAATTTCGCCGCCCCCTTATATAGTTATTTCATTTTAAAAGACTAAAATACGGGTATACAGTAATTCTGAAGAACTTTTCGGCAAAAACGATTATCATTATTGTGTATTGTACAGGTTACAAATAAAACACTGATGTATGGTGGAAACGCGTTACATTCAGTTGCACGTCATACTAGATCCATGACGACTCGCCTTGTATATGTTGCCGGATCTATTTTTATTTCTGTCAGTGACATTTGATATAACCAAAGAAAAAAATGATTCACAATACAATAACTATAACGAAATATATTTAGTAATTGAACTGCTCTAAGACTTCAGTCTTTCTCAACTTAATTATTATATTCATTTAGATTGTCGAAAAACCTTAAATGTTACGTATCCATAATATAATTTAAAATAAACAATACTTACGCTATTCCCATTAAATTTAACACATGATTATAAAAAAGTTTGTAAAACGCCTCGACTGTTTACAGAAACCTTTCGGCATTATATTCAATGGACGCAAATAAATAATAAATACACTTCTAAGAAGCACTGTTTTTAAACAATTTATATCAAAGCAAAAATAAACATGAAAAATTTGACAGGAAGAATATACACAACCCACGTCTTTTTGACAAATATGATTTATCTGTCAACACCGAATTGAACTATTAGTCTATTAAAAATATGTAATAAAGAAATTTAATATTGAAACGGAAATTATGCGTTTATTTGCCATGAATGCGTAATATACGCATCAATTTATAAATCTTCTATTTACGCTAATGAAATAAATGCCCTCAAGTATAATTTAACAAAGTAACTTTTTTAGTTTCTCTAATAGAGTTATGACAACATGTAAACGTTATCGATGACGTGCAACTGAACTTAACGGGTCTCCAGTATATATACGTTTTACAATATAATAATCAAATTTATTACAAAAATTCTTACACGTATGCCACTTACATTGATATAACAGGTATAGAACACTTATGATTATACCTTGCCGATCGACAAGGTTAAGTTATTAGCGAATTGAATATAAAACACAAATCGACTTTCAAGTAGAACTAGAACGATACTGTTACTATTTATATTTTTATTGAAAAATAATATAATAGTTAGAATTAAAAGCAACGCATCTGTTTTTAACTAAAGCTTTATTCTTCTACTTTTTTTTTTATGAGCAAAGGCTTTTATTGCATTATCAATGTCTATAGTATCACATACCTCTTGCTCAATAGACAAGATAGCCAGATTGGTTAGCCTAAAAGCACTTATTGTTGCTTTTAAATAATTTTTGATCCATTTCAATTTTGAAAAGCTCCTCTCACAGCTGGCATTGCTTATGGCAATTGTGAGGAATATTCGGAGCATTATTATAATATTGGGTAGAGAATTTTCCAGGTTGGAGTTCACAGTAAATTTTAATATTTCAGTGGGTCCGCATTAATTGATTTATTTTCGTTGCTTGTGGCAGCAATAAAAGTCCGCAATCGAAGGTTCCAACTTGAAGTTCTGCTCGTCAATTAGATTACATTTAGTATCGTCCGAATCTAGTAACATAGCCGGCGTTAGATAAGCAAACTTATCCACCAAATTCTGTAACTTCTCAGGAATTTCTACAATAATTCTATCTAATGAAGAAATCAGCTTCCGCCTCAATTCACAAGGCAAGTTGGCATCTCTGGTTTCGTCATCAAAAATGTGCCTTCTCGTTATGCGCCGCTGATGTTCCATGGAAATGCCAAGACAAAAATATGAAATGAATTGGTTAAAAATTTTACAAGGTATTATTATTTATTGTGAAATTTTGCCGCCCCCTAAAAGTGCCGCCCCCACTACGCTACGCGACTGCACCCGGTAGAATGCTTTTATAAATTTTGTTCCAAACTTTATCATCACACCATATACAGGGTGTAACAAAATAAGTGTAAAACATTTCAGGGGGTGATTCCTTAGCGAAAAGGAGATAGGGTCTTTCATATAAAAGAACTTCAATGGAGCATCCCTTGTTAAGATATAGCCCCATAAAGGGGGCATATAAAATTTGTTTTACAATTTTTCTCACAAACGCTAAAAATGTAATTTATTTCCAATGTAACTTTTTGTCTGATTATTTGTTTACCATTTAAAAATCTATTTCCAATACCTTGTTTCATTCGAAACAAAAAATGTCTCTTGAATTTTTTGCCCAAAAGTAATCACTTCGCAGCAAAAAATTATTTTACGAACAACTACAGAGATACATCGTCATAAATGCGAACTGGATTAGTATTGTTATTTTGTAGTTACTACCTGCATCAAAATACATATGATTAAAGATGAATAAACAAAACTAATTTATTAATAACAAAACATAAAACATGTAGAAATCATAGTAAATGTTCAATATGTCCACCTTCAGTCATTACACAGGCGTCTAGACGTCGGCGCATTGAGCCACGTATTCGCTCAAATATTTCTGGATTCTCTCTAATTACCCTGCACGCATCGATGATGCGGTTTCTTAAGTCCTCTACATCGCGAATAGGAGTAGGATAAACCAAAGTCTGTAAATGGCCCCAAGTAGAGAAATCGAGAGGATTGAGATCCGGGGATCGAGCTGGCCAATTCTGTGGTCCTCCTCGACCTATCTAATGATTTGGATATGTTTGGGTTAAATGCTGACGTGCTGCTTGACTAAAATGGGCGGGAGCCCCATCATGCATAAAAAAGATATCCCTTCTGACGCCCAAAGGAACTTCCTCCAGCAGTACTGGATGCACTTCTCTTAAAAATTGAGTGTATGCCTCACCATTTAATCGAGGAGGTAGAAAATGAGGGCCAATTAAATAATCTCCAATAACTCCGAGCCACACGTTAAGAGAAAAGTGTTCTTGATGGTTAGCTTGTACAATAGCGTGAGGATTTTCATCAGCCCATATGTGGTTATTATGAAAATTAATTATCTTGTCCCGAGAAAAAGTACATTCGTCTGTGAATTCGATCGTCTTCAGAAAGTCAGGATTTCTTCTAATCATTTCCAGTATCCAATTGGAAAATTCAAGATGGTTCGGAATATCTCGCTGTAACAGTGCCTGTACTCGTTGCAGATGGTAAGGGTAGAGTTGTTCCTTTAAATTCGAAATACCGTCATATGATCAACATTTAACTCGAAAGCAATCTTTCTAGTACTGCTAGTAGGTTGTTCTTCAACCAAATTAAGTACTGCTTATTGAAAAATTGTAAAACAAATTTTATGTACCCCCTTTATGGGGCTGTATTTTAACAAGGGATGCTCCATTGAAGTTTTTTTATATGAAAGACCCTATCTCTTTTTCGCTAAGGAATCACCCCCTGAAATGTTTTACACTTATTTTGTTACACCCTGTATATTCCATTAACTCTACCTTTTCTTATTTCTAAATCGAAATTTAAATACTTAACTATTAGTTAAGCTAATGCTTATGCATATTGCTTTGAATTTTTGAGTTTTTAAAATTGTTAAGTCCATGGGAATATGTAATGGAATAATACAATTTTGTAGGGCAATAAACCTTATTATTATTATTCTGTTGTGACTGGGGTCTTCATTTAGGATTTAGGGAAAAATATATATTAGTGTGATTGTTATTCTTCTTATTATTATCGTCACCATGGATTGCACCACAGTTAAACAAACAAACAACCAAAAACGTATCCATTTCGTTCTCCCAGTATGACATTTACAAAGGCGAATGTTATGACTTCAAAAGGATATTCTTTTCATAAAGCCAGATGAAATTTTAAGTGGTGCCTACGCCTTTGTCAATGTAACAAAACGTACATATATATTATATAATGTACGCAATTCGAAAAGCAATTCCGTATCCCCTCAAAGTAATCCCTTAATTAGCAGATAGTTGAAATGTTAATTTATTATAAGGCAAAATACATTGTCGTATCGCGAATAAGACTAATTGGATATCTAATTAAAACGTTCTCCGATTACGTCTTCTTTCTATTTCCGCACGTCTATTTCTCCGGGGCGATACGTAGCCCGAATGGAAACCTATTATTCTGGATTACTTTGTGTTCTTTGTTCATATCTCTGAGTAATGAAGTTTATTTCCGAATTGGGTGATGGGCGAAAGGACACACGATTCTTGTCATTATCTATCCAACAACGGTATAATAATATTTTACTTAATCTTGTTTGATCTTTTCCATCTTTTTCTTCGCAATTATCGAAGATGCCCTTTGTAATTTAAAGAATACAATGGAAGTTAGTTAGTATCCGTCTAGTTACATTCTTCAATGATATTGATGTTTTGATCGTGAAAATTGCTGTCAAATCATTGTTACAAAATAATAGCTTTAATATAAACGCTATTTCTTAGTCGTCGTTTCGTTAGGAAAACGCAATACTACGTTGCTCCAAGATGGAATTTGAGCAGTCGATATCTGCACATTGGTGAGAGCTTGGAGAGCACGTTTCGGTAAAATGATGTAAATAATGAGAAAAGAAGGATTGAAGACATATATTAGAATAGGAGAAATAGTTTGTTATGCTTATTTTTACGTTTTGCTATGTTTCGTATTTCTTATGCTTATCGCACTGTTTGATATTCTAAATCGCAACTTTAAGAGCGTGTCTGGTATATATCTCTGGCGAACTAGTATGACATGCTTATATCTATTGTGTAAATTCACTTCTGTTTCTTACGTTCAATTTTTTTTGAAATCTAATTTTTGGGACATTCATACGATAAGTTAGTTTCTTGTGTGGGTGTACTTAGATCTACGTTTTAAATAACTATTTTCCGAGACAATTTATATTGCCGTTTTGACCTACCTGCATTGTGTACGTAGTTATAATTATTTTTCAGCTTATTCTAACCTACCCGCAGTCTCAGTTACTTGCATTAGCAGTTACTTCTATATGCTTTGTTTAAGTTTTGTCTACACTTGCTTAATTATACCTTCCGTTCTCTACGAAATGCATTTAATATGTGGCATTTATGGGATTATTTGTAGTTGAAGTTGCTTTAAATTTCTCGAGACAACAGACAGGCTTTGTTGTGTTTGCTGTCGCCTCGTATTCATACGTCTTCCTAAACACACACACATGTTTCGTCCGATTGATGTTTTTCTATCGTAAATATCTCCCTAAAACGATATAGATATTAAATAAGGAAATCCTGTAGAATAACGGGCAAACTATTAATTGTTCTCGTAATGTGATTTGTTTACTCCAGTCCTCGACATTCCTGGCTGCATTGTTAAACACTTGTTAATATCTTCCAGTTGCGTATCCGAGGTTAAGTCTTCGATGTTTACCTTGAAATACATAATTCCGGTCGGTTTTAACCGCCTTATCGAAGCGTTTTAATAGCTTGTAATTCTTGTATAGTTACCTGCAAGATCCGGTCTATTTCCGTAATAAATTTTGGCTATAACATAAGTTTGTTTTGATTGCCACCATTCGTTGTCGTTGGCATGATCTTGGTGTGATGTCAAACAGGTGACCAACCTTTAAGCGCGAATTTTCCTGCGTGTTGTCTGGCGTTATAATCTTCCGTACATTTTGGGTGTGTTTTAATAAATTTTACCATCACCTTAAGTTCCGAGGATATCTGTGTTTAATTATATAGGTCACGTTATTAACGCTCTCTTTTGTAATTAAGTTATGTGTTCGTTACTTTTATTTGAACTTCTCCCGCTTTCTATTCTGGGCCATTTCCGTGTTGCGTCATATTTTGGGCGTGCGTGATTGGCTGTAGCGCATTATCCAGGGAAACACGTTCTCGTTTCACTTTCCAGGTCCATCTTGTCTAAGAACAACAGTACAGAACGCTTATTTTCTTTTAGTAATTTTATTACTATGTCTAGTAGATATTACGCTTAGGCGGCTCTGAAGAAATAAGTAGTGAGTGTCGATACCTTAGTATAGGTGAATTATCGTAAATTTTATCGTATTACCGCTTCCGAATTTGCGATCTACCACGTGTTGGATTTTTAATTTAAATTTTGTACTTTTGTGTGACTTGTGAGACGATTTCGCGGATCTCCAATAAATTTGGGGATTTTTTTTTTGTACGGGGCTAAGCCTTCAGTAGAAGTACGCTGTCATGGCCGCCACACATTTCCGTTAAATGAATAAAGTGACTACATCGTCGCTCTTATAGGTGTACCTTCGCATCCATCTCAGGGGCATTTTGGATAGAATTTCTCCGTCCAGCTAGGGAGACTACTCCGCACCGTGCCAGATAAGTACAACTATATTCATAGTTTTCGACGTACAATTCGACCAATTTATCGATATTTTGTGCCAGTGAGCTGGACATTTACCTTACTTTTTTGTGATCCAAGACTATTTGGGTGGTTATAAGATACCTAATGCACCACTTAATCAATTGCGAGGTCACGTGCAATCCTATTTAAATTACTGTTCAAAATTGCAGATTGTTAATGCTGTATACAGAGTGACCCTAAGTAAGAGTTGATTAGGGCTCTCGTTGATGTGTTGAATTTTTATTTTTAATAAAAACTCTAGAAAATTCATTACCGCTAAAACTTTGACTTTCATGTATGTTTTTTTTTTATATTTCTGAGCTATTTAAAATTATTTATGCAATTGTAAATTCTATACCGTTAGCTCAGTAGATTCTTTTGTGTTAAATACTAAATTTTCCCTTGTTTTTTTTTGCAAAGCGTCATTTAGTAACTTAACATTTGTAAACAAGTTACTTTAATTAATTCTTAATTTTGATTTTGTAAACAAAACCATGATCTTGTAAATTTAACGTTTTTCCCTTCTCTTAATTATTTTTTTTTAAGTCTTAAGTGCTAATCTTAAATCAACTTTCTTTATAATTGTGTAACATATAACACATAACATAGAACATCGCCGTTGGTGGCACTTGTATAATATCATTTGTAGAATAGCCTGTGAGGCGACGAAACGTTTCTGCTGCCGACCATCCCCTGCCGATGCGCAGAGGTTATGTCAATAGTATTTAAGATCTCATAATAATTAAATCCGACTGTTTTTTTATTTGCACCATTTCACTTAGACTTGTTCACTATATTTTCAAAATATCATTCTGACTTGTTCAATATATTTTCAAAAAAAAACTAACAATTTAATATAGAACTTTCTACACATCGTAATCTCTCTTTTATTTTACATCAACATATCTTGTTTTTCTTAATTATTATTGTGACAAGCATTTGAATAAGGTTTGGCGCAGCCGACCTATACAGGGTGATCCGTAGGAAACCCGCTGGAGGGACACAGCCAGTGGCAGATCAGTAGGGAACGCAGGTAGGTTACCGTAAGGTAGCATAGTGTCCTGGTGCCCGGACAACGTCGCTTGCGTCGTCGCTAACCGACGCTCATTTATTAAGTTTAGTTATCTGAACCGACACGCCATCTGCTCGGCCCTGCGTTTCTCAATTCCTACCACCACATTATCGTGATCTCCTTATACTGTGACTCACCTGGTCAGTAAAATTTAGTTTCGACGATGATGCGGGTGTAACAAGTTACGAATATAAAAATAGATATATAAAAAAAATAGCAAGAAATGATAACGGTAAAATTTTGATGGTGGTTGGAATAGAGCAAAAATATGTTCTGGGAATCATTTAAAAACCTTAGATCTACAAATAACCCAATGTGATGTATAAAAGATCACATTTAGAAATAACCAAAGCAACTGGTAAAAGAATTAGAAAATATGTACAGCAAGCAAATGAAAGCAGAATAACAAAATAAAGGTAACCCAAGCCATTATGTTATTGACAACCAATAAGTTGCAGAGGGCAGTGAAACACTAATAAAATTCATAAAACAGGATGCAAAGTGACTCGTCAAACTATCTTGCACAAAAATAAGCCTCGTCAAAACAGCTGATACCCAAAACCGCTCTTACCAAAATAACCCTGTTAAGATAGCTTAGTGGTATATGTCGTACAACAATGATGAGTGTCGTACTCCTCAATCTATAGTTGATGCTTTTGCTAGTGCATTTTCCAACGTCTTCCAACCCAGTTCAACTTTTTATTCGCCAGATGGCTGTAGTATGCACTCTATTTCAATCTGCTCCGTCACCAATGATGATGTGTTACGTTCTATTAAGAAACTCAAACCCAATCTAACAGCTGGACATGATGGTTTACCTAGTTTCTTTGTGCGGGACTGCGGGTCTGTGCTAAGTGAACCATTAAAAATTCTGTTTAATTTGATTATTAAAACTAGTTCTTTTCCTGACGTTTGGAAAATTAGTAGAATTATGCCAGTTTACAAAAAGGGTAACCGTTGTGATATCACTAATTATAGACCCATTAGTATTTTAAGTAATTTTGCCAAGTTGTTTGAGTTTGTCATATATCAGCAGATAATTTTTGAATCTAAATTGTTACTTTCACCCCGACAACACGGCTTCGTGCCTGCGCGATCTACCATCACTAGTCTAGCCGAAATAACGCAGTATATTAGCAAAGCTTTGGATCAACGCCTTCAAGTTGACGTCATTTACACTGACTTTGCTAAAGCCTTTGATAGCATTGATCATTCGTTGCTTCTCCAAAAACTTGATGCCTTCGGTTTTTCGATTGGCTTGCTCAAGCTCTTGTCTTCATACCTTTGTCATCGGTCCTGTTACGTATGCTACAACGGATTCCGTTCTGGTCACTTTACACCGACATCAGGTGTTCCCCAGGGATCCAACTTTGGTCCCTTGCTATTCAATATATTCATTAATGACCTCTTAAATTCTCTGAATTGCTCTGTCCTGGCATATGCCGATGACTTGAAGATCTTTATGGAGATTGGAAGTGTTGAAAACTGTAACTTACTTCAGGACAATTTGCAGATAGTTAATGATTGGTGCCTGCAAAATAAAATTTTCTTAAATGTAGAAAAATGCGCAATAGTAACGTACACTAAAGTCGCGAACCCTATCTTCTTTGATTACCATGTAGATCAAATTGCAATACCCAGGCATGCGCGGTTCAAGGATTTAGGAGTCCTGTTCGACTCCGCTCTCCGCTTTACGGACCATATTTATTCAATTTGCAGTGCGGCTACTAAATCATTGGGCTTCCTTATCCGTTCTTGCAGGGGTTTCAGTGGTTTACTGGCTGTAAGGTCATTATATTACGCCTTCGTTCGGAGTACACTGGAGTATGGTGCTATCATTTGGTATCCGCACTATTTATACCAAGAATTAATCTTGGAGCGGGTGCAAAGACGTTTCCTGAAATTTATTACTTTCAGAATTGATGGCGCTTATCCTCCTAGGGGCGTCGATTACGTTGCTCTTCTAGAAAGACATTCCTTCCAGTCTTTATCTGACAGAAGAAGGATCAGTAGTGCCAACTTTCTTTTTAATTTAATTAACAACAAAATAGACTCATCTGCCTTGCTCTCGCAAGTTGACTTTGCTATTCACTCGCATTTGACGCGATCTTCTGAGTCTTTCGTTTTACCTAGGAGTAGAACAAACATTCTTTGTAAAGCACCTCTGACGCACATGATGACTAATATTATGGGTGTCTGTCCGGATCCGTTCAGGTAGCTGTGCGGTTGGGTTGCAGGATTTACTGCACTATGACTGATTAATGACAGACTCTCTTTTTGTTATTGTGTTCTTCAGCGCATTTGTTATTCTTTTTTATTTATTTATTTTATGTTTTTCATTTCTACATTGTATAGAGCAGCTGCTCCGAATTATTTTGTATAATTGTCCTGT
This sequence comes from Amphimallon solstitiale, assembly GCA_963170755.1. Taxonomy (NCBI): domain Eukaryota; kingdom Metazoa; phylum Arthropoda; class Insecta; order Coleoptera; family Scarabaeidae; genus Amphimallon; species Amphimallon solstitiale. The sequence continues at coordinate 11,396,749 of OY720681.1, forward strand.
AAATGGAGTACTCTGTTGGTCAATAAATACATATTATTATTATTATTATTATTATTATTATTAGTGATCTGAAAATATGTAATAAGTAGGGCGCGGACATGACCGGTTTAAACTACGACGAAGTTACAACGGAGCAAAGAAATAATGTAAACAACATACGCTTACTGAAATAGCACTAATTCATATGGTGAACTGCAACATGTGTTTACGCCCGAGAAGTGCCCGAGAATGACAGCAAAAAATGCCCATAAAATAAGGAATTTATGAGTAAAGTCCTTTTTTCATCGGCGTAGATAGTAGCGTGAGGCGTTTTTAAAATTTATTATATTTACCTTATATTTCGCAAGAGAAATAAAATTTTCATTTGTACTTAATTAGTTTCGATTTTTCATTGTTTTGACTGTTAATTACGTAGTTCGTAATTTTTGTAAGAGTCTGTTTAATACCGGTTTATTGAATCGACTTCTCCCAATTATCAAGACGTAAGTGTGCACTAGATTTCATTTAGCTTTAATAACATACGCGTACATTTTTAGTTATCATTTATTTAGATCTAGAACTTTGTTTATGTTACTTTTTCTGATATGAAAATGAATTGTCAGTGATTCCGACATTTATTACAAAGTCTGTAAAATATCGTTACAGAATGCCAAAATATCGCACGTTTGTCACTTAGCTTTCCTAAAACATACACAGAAATAGTTTTTATACAGAGAATTTCGATAGTTTACAAAATTTCGATACATCTTTAAATGACGATGCTCGAAGTATTTCTGAGTGCAAATCCCAAATTTAAAAAATGAGTTGTTATTCTTTCAGGAACACTTTGGAAATTTGTCTAAACTAATCACATATTTTGAAAATCGAAATCCCAAATTAAAAGATGGATTAACCACATTATATGTGGGCTATTAATAATTTCAAAAGTATTCCAAGTGACTTCGGATGTGGCCTTCGGCATAAGTTAGACGCAGTTTTTAATAGAAATCCAAATTCAATATAATGGCGGCAATTCTGTATGCTAAATACGCTGAAATAAAAGAATACTTCCAGTACGCACCTATAACCAGTTGCGATGTAGAAAGGACGTTTTCTATCTACAAGGATGTACTTAATTCAAAGAGAACAAGTCTTGCAGAAGAGAAAATTAACAAATAATAAGGTATTTTGCATTTTATAGATCACCAACCACTTGTTATCCAATTATATAAATAAAATTAAAACCTCTTTAAAAATACAACATTCCAATAGTACGCTCATAGGCGATGAGTCATCAACCGCTCGTCTCCGCCCCCTAGTAATAAGTTACAAATTGCACTTATTTTAGGATTCCACAGGCTATTCATTTTTTCAGAAAAAGAGATTATATGTTAATATTATTTTCTAGAATATAGAATGAATGAAGTAATTATACTACTGAACGATATTTAATAAATAACTTATTAGAATACCGCCTTGCCAAATCGACAAACAAATTATTGATTGTAATATTGCAATTATCTATGACAAAATAGCCCCAAATTAGATGTTTTCATATTTACTTATTTATATATGACTTGCAAATATTGTTTTATGTAATATTAAACATTTTTTATATGACTCTGCATTGAAGTTTTGCTTTTTATGTATGAGAATTATTGATTTAGTAATCAAAAAAAGATACTTTAGTAAATCTAACGTATGTGTATACCTAACCTGAAAAATATATGATGTGTTCAGAAAAATTCTAAGTTAAGTAGGCGTTGAACAAAAAATTGTATATCTTAACTTAAGTCTAGATTTGTATTAAATATTAAATGTCAATTGTTGTCTGTCAATAATAATCAGAATCTACTTAATCTCAGACATGATTTAAAATTTTCAAGAATTAATTTGACTTCGAATTTTTCTGAACACCTGATTAGAGTGCCTTTATAATCAGAGTGGTGACACGAGATAGGATATCAATGTAAATCAAATCGGCCATTATGTGGGTACCCCGTGTATATCTGTCAAATAATATAATAACCTATAATTCAGTATTACTAGTTACTTACTTTATTAATAACGTATAATTTCGTATGTAATGAACAATATTTTTGAACTAACATTACAAACACGTCAAAATTAATAACACATATATATTAGATTATTGAAAGAATAAGAATTGGTGAGAGGATTACAGAAAAAGCGATGCATATTTAGTATTCTAGCATGATGATTTTAAGCATATCAGATATTTAAGTAAGTACAATATTTATAATAGCGCGATACATAAAACTTCAATGGAATTCTAGTTGTAACAGATGAAGAACATAAGTAAGTCCAATGATTGGATGTTCTAATCATGTACAAGTATTGTTAATGTGGGTACATTGGAGAACATTTTGCATACACGACTGCTATTACTGGAAAAAGCAAGAACTCTCAGGAATGGAAATGAGTGCTATTGATGCATAACAGTAGAACCATTCGGCAAAGTAAAAAAACTTCAAAATATACTTATACATATCACATATTATGTAGAAGAGTTTGTGTTTCGAACATTGGATTAAAAGTCATATATGTAAGTTAAAATACGGAATATTAAGTGTCTGGTGTATTCTTTAATATGGTAAAAAACTACGTTATGCATGTTCGGAAATATTGTAGGCGAAATATTAGAAATAGTATAAACATATTGCAAAATCTAGTATACAGGGTGTCCCAGATAGTGTGCTCACCATTGGGATCTCGTAAACGGTAAGAGATAGAGAGTTGGTTAAATGAGACAAAATGTACGTGACACCTGGGTTTACTTTTTTAAATAAAAAAACTTTTAAAAAAATGAACGATACGTGCGCTATAGGGGAAAAACTAAAAATCGGCAATTTTAATTTCGTCGTTTAACTTATTTCATGTAAAAGATACCGAAATACTATTTTGACATTATGAAGGTACTTTTTTACGCAGAATTCAAATTTGGTATTGCAACCTCTGAAGCTTTTATACGTTTCGAGATTTTTATACAAACTTTCTTATTTTAAATACAAATCGTATGCGGCTTTGACTGTATCAAAAAGAGCATAATTTGCTGATTTCAATGATGTATAACACATTGGATTTATTTGTAGAAATAACAAAGTTACAAGAATAATTAGCATATTTTTTTGTTTTATACTTACCTATTCCTGGAAACAAAATACAAAAATGACTGAAAAGTAAATAAAACACTAACTTCACATACCTAACTATTTATTTACTACTAGTAAATAGATAAATTACATTAAATGCTCAAAAAGTCCTCCATTGTTATTGACACATAACTGAGCTCTTCTTAGTGTGGAATTAATCACTTTTTCTAAAATACGTCCATTTATCCGATGAAACTCTCTTAAAACACAAGCTTGCAGTTCCTCCACATTATTAAATTGTGTTTTATACACCTTATTTTTTATGTAACCCCAAAGGCAAAAATCCATTGCGGTTAAGTCTGGGGAACGTGCAGGCCATGAAATGGGTCCTCGATTACCAATCCACCGATTACCAAATCTATTATTTAGGTAATTAGTAATAATGTGAGCATTATGTGCTGGTGCCCCATCCTGTTGGAAATACATATTCGCAGTTAGATTAAGCGGAATATCGTCTAGAAGATCTTCTATTTCACCTTGAAGTAAGTTCAAATAGCGTTCACTCGTTAAATTGTTATTGAAGATAATAGGTCCAACTATTCTTCTGCCGATAATACCGCACCACACATTGAACCCAAAACGTTCTTGATGTCGGGCTTCATGTAGAGCATGGGGATTTTCTGTCCCCCAATAGTGAATATTATTTCTGTTAAATAACCCATTGTTCGTAAATCGAGATTCATCTGACCACAACACATTAAACAGAAATGTAACATTGTTGTTATTCTGAATAATGTACCAATGACAGAAACCAGTCCGCCTCTCTGCGTCTCCTGGTTGGAGTCCTTGGCTAATGTGGACTTTGTAAGGATGATATCGATGCCTTTTTAATATTCTATGGGCTGATGTTCTAGGGATTCCGGTGTTGTTTTCTATTTCTCTTGTGGAAACTTTTGGATTTTCACGCACCTGATTTAATACAATAACTTGGGTTTCCTCATCTAATCTTTTTCTATTTCTTTTCGGTTTACTAAAGGCACCGTATGTTTTTAGATTTACTTCTAATCTTCGAAATAAAGTTTCGTGTGGTTGCCGTCGATCTGGGTACAACTCCAAATAATGATTAGCTGCATTCCTTGAATTTTTGTGAGCCAATATGTAACTTTGAAGCATATCATATTTCTCTCTATTATTAAATTTCTCCATAACGTGAACAACAATAAACAAGTAATAAAACGAACCAAAACAACAAATGCGGTGATTTTTAAATAAACGAACAAAATAGCAGACTAAATAACACAAAAATAAACCGATACGTAACTTGCTTGTAAATAAATTTGATAGATACTATTTATTGTCTTAATAATTCAATGCTGCCTCTGATGTATAGCCTATGCATTCCTAAGGATACCAAAAATTGCACAAATATCATTATAACTTTGTTATTTCTACAAATAAACCCAAAGTGTTATACATCATTGAAATCAGCAAATTATGCTCTTTTTGATACAGTCAAAGCCGCCTACGATTTGTATTTAAAATAAGAAAGTTTGTATAAAAATCTCGAAACGTATAAAAGCTTCAGAGGTTGCAATACCAAATTTGAATTCTGCGTAAAAAAGTACCTTCATAATGTCAAAATAGTATTTCGGTATCTTTTACATGAAATAAGTTAAACGACGAAATTAAAATTGCCGATTTTTAGTTTTTCCCCTATAGCGCACGTATCGTTCATTTTTTTAAAAGTTTTTTTGCTTAAAAAAATAAACCCAGGTGTCACGTACATTTTGTCTCATTTAACCAACTCTCTATCTCTTACCGTTCACGAGATCCCAATGGTGAGCACACTATCTGGGACACCCTGTATAGAGGTTTCAATCAAAGCTGAAATATACAAATGACTTTGGTTTTGGTAGTTTTAACATTAATTTTCTTTTATATTAGTAAGAATATATACTCAATAAAGAAAATTCCTTTATTCTTACATACAAATAATCTTATTTATAGTATTATATAGAGTAAAAAAATCTTGTGCAATATTTAATTTATTACTGCAAAACGGGTAATAATTTTATTTATATTACAATAAATATATATTGCTTTCAGCTGGTTTTTTTATAATACTAATATATACATTTATTTAACCAGTAAATATTGAATTTCATAGTTTTTAGTTAATTACTCCATGAGCATTTCAAATTCTTATCACTTTCAATAATAACACCTAACATGCTTGATTGATTCCAGTAACTAGTAACTGCTAGAAACATTAACATCATGCTGCTTGAAACTCGATGACTAGTTGGAATACCTATATGGAAATTCCAACTTAAGTTTTTATTAATAATTTTGCATTAAATGTTCCTAGTTGTTCTGCTTAATTACATTAGAAAAGCAATAATAGGTAATCTGAATAGGTATATTATTATAGATTGTCTAAGGAACTAGTATACTTTACTATTGTTATGCGGCCACCATCCAAACCCTTCCCATATATTCAATAGTTTATATCTTTATAGCTTTACTATAACGTTTGATTTTATTTAATTTGGTTTAGACCAAGGGAATACCTACGTAATTTTAACTAGCCAGTGGTTTAAAGGAAAACTACAAGTACCCATATTTTATTAAAATAACCAGTATCTTAAGAAAACACCTACAAAACAATATTGTATTTCTTGTTCTGAAGAGATAGCTGTTTTCTTGATTTAATGCAAATAATTTTTCTGCATGTATCCATATAGATCGTCTATGCTTTATTATTAACTAAGTATATGGAAAGCAGTCAAAACACCATTTGACAGTATACATCTTATATTGTTCAGATAGCATTTAAAAATTCCACTTTGCTTATAAACCACAAATAACTAAGTGTGCAATTTTACCAAAAATGCGTTGACTGTATCCGCCATAACTCTAAATAGCACAAATTTGCGTGTCAAATGGATATGTATTTAAAAAAAGTGATAAATAAAGATAGGGTTTTGACAGATAAATTCTTTTTTGACGTAAGCGGCCATTATGGAAGTACAATTAACGCCAACCAATCAGTTCTACTACTTCTTCTTCTTCTTCTTCTTCTTCTTCTTCTTATTTTTCTTCTTCTTCTTCTTCTTCTTCTTCATCGTCTTCTTCGTCTTCTTCTTCTACTTCTTCTTCTTCTTCGTCTTCTTCTTCTTCTTCTTCTTCTTCTTCTTCTTCTTCTTGTTCTTCTTCTTCTACTTCTTCTTCTTCTTCCTCTTCTTCTTCTTCTTCTTCTTCTTCTTCTTCTTCTTCTTTTTCTTCTTCTTCTTCTTCTTCTTCTTCTTCTTCTTCTTCGTACTGGATAATATGCAGTTAGGCCTATGGCCCTGCGGATCGTAACTGAGAGCTGCGGAGAGGGAGGTTTACAATAGCTTCATTTTTCTGATAGAATTCTTTAGTGAGATTTTTAATGAACGTAGATATGTCAAGTGGAGTTGAGGAAAGCCATTCGTAGAGAGATGTTTTGGAAAATCTGAATTTGCTTTATGATTGATGAGGCTGCGAATAACCAGATCTGACATGCATAAGTTAACATTGGTTTTAGTATTTGGGTGTACATGCGTAGGTTCATTTTTGGAAACAGAGTGCTGGTTGCTCCTAGCAAGGGCCATAATGCTCCTCTTGCCATCTTTGCTTTTTTACATGTTTGTTTGACGTGGTGGGAATACGTCAGTCTTCTGTCCAAGATATTTAACACATGGGAGCCAAGGCATCTCAGAGGGATTTATGTAGATATTACCAGTGATGGGTTTTATTTTTCTTCGGAAAATTATTGCCTGTGATTTATCTCTATTAATGGCTATTCGCCAAGTGTGGTACCAAGTGATAATGTTATTGACTGCTTCCTGTAGGTTTCGGATTGCTATACTGGGGTTGATGGAAGAAGATATGATTGCTGTGTCATCAGCATATGTGGCTAGTGTTGTTTTATTGGAGATATCAGCAGGAAATATGGCGTAGAGATGCGGGGATAATGTGGAGCTTTGTGGAACCCCTGTTGTGAGAGTTTTGACGAGTGCGAATTTTTAATTTTGATGGTAAAGGTTCTACTTTGAAGATATGAGTGTATGATTCTTATACGACAGTTCGGGTAGTTCTTAGCGTACATTTTGTATAGTAGTGCTTGGTGTCACACTCGGTCGAAGGCTTTTGAGATATCGAGGAAAATTGCGGCTGTTGTGTTGTTTTTATAAAATGCATTATTGATGGCTTCTGTTAGTATGGACAGTTGCGTAATGGTGGAGTGATTTTTCCTAAATCCATGCTGTTCGTCTGGTATGTTGTCGTTTTGATCAGAGAATTCTATAATTTTGTTAAGGATAGCTTTATCTGCTATTTTGCTTCCAATTTGGAGAGCATTGGTTTTCAATTTGCGAAACATTCGGCGTTTTCAGTATCCGTGATATGTGTGATGTTGTTTTCTTTAAGAGGAGGTACTTCATGTTTTCCGCTTTTAAGGATTTCGTTAGTTTCCAAACGTTGTTTGGATCATCACCTTATTCATCTAGGGTTTTCTTCTACTGGATCTCTTTAAATATTCTTATAGCTTCCTTTACTTCTTTTTGTTTGTTGTTTAGAGTTGTTTTGATTAGCGGATCTAGTGTATATTGGTATCTATTCCTTAGTTGGCTTTTAGTTCTTATTTCTTATCAGCTCTCTGATGTGTATTGGTAGTTGTTGAGTTTTGTGTTTTGTGGTTTTGGTAAAAGTGGCTGAATCTGTAGCTTCCAGGATTTTTTCTTGTAAAGTTGCAATGGCATTCTCCATGTCTTTTTCTGAGTTAATTTCGGGGAATTGTGGTAGTATGCTGTTAAGTTTTCTTTTGTAGGTGATCCAGTTTGTATGTTTTGTGGTGGTCATGAAATTATTTTGTTCTGTGCCCCATTGAAGTAAAATTGGGTTATGGTCTGAATTGAGGACTGTTTCTGTTTCTATGTATGTTTTCAGGAATATTGTTAGAAAGGGCTATGTCTAGAATATCGGGTCTGGTGTCGGGCCAATTAATACAAATCTTATGAGTGCCACCACTCTCATTATAAAGGCACTCTAGATATAATTAAAGTAGAAGGACATCTACCGTTAATAGGTTGAACTTTTATAAAGTACATTGATACTTTTACAAGATTTATTTGATATTTCAACTCGGTTATTTTTTCATATTAATATTATATCTACAGCGCCTTTTTTTATATACAATTCTAAGTATATAACAACACTAAAATTATTTTAATTATCTAAAAATTATTGGCTTCCATTGGATCATGTTCCATAAATAATAGTTATCGCATCCGATTATTTTTAATCCTACATTACAATATACTCTATGTTATGAATTCTAGTCTTTCGTTCCTATATAAATGCCCGTTGAGGATCTTTGCACATGCATGTAGTAACTTGCAATGTTATTGCAAGTTACGACTATATTCCAAATTGAACTGCTATTTTGTCGAATTTCAATTTTCTGATAATCGCCTCTCTATCCGAAACGTCCACACAGAGTTTATCCAATTCCTTGCGGAATAGGTCAAGTATTACTGTAAATATTCCTCCTAACTATGTCTCCAATAATATCGTCCTAATTTATTTTGTATAAAGTATTCAGTTGTTCTATCTACGTCAATATAGCAGGCTTCAGGCTTGACGTAAAGAGGCCATTACTAAACATATAATAGATTTTGAATTGTTCTCCATGTCACTCAATCAGCACGAGTATTTCACGCGAACATTCGTATATATTGCTTTCTGTCAATTAAATATAAAGCACTCAGTTAAGGTTGTTGATCTAGAATTATGTAATAACATACATACATTATATATGTTTACATAGATTAAATATTTATTATATATTTACGTACTTTTTTTCAAATAACGAATTCAATGAATCAAAAGGAATTACTCTATGATTATCTACAGGGTGTGACAGAGGAATCGTGTATGTAGAAGGGATAATATTAGAAAATGGCAGGATGCGCGGCAATTGCGAGTGGTCAAGGTTAATAATCCAAACAAATCTAAAAATACAAGTATTTTATGTGTTAAACTATAATGAATCATAACTAACATCAAGAAAGGTCAATCTATGTACACAACTTTTATAAAAATTACTTTGAGATACTCTTCTTTAACTCCATATACTTTACACGCCATAGAAAGAAGTATCCCGTCTGTTAGGATTCTGAACCTTGACCTAGGATAATAGCGACGGTAACAGAAAATACCCGCATTGCGAGAGGTCTGCCTGTGCTCAGCATCTTTCTAGTGGGGTGCCGTCAGGCCTATGCCACGGGCTTTGTCAATTTTGAATTCTAATCATTTCTCACTCAGAATTACTGCATGCTTCGAGCCATTGTTGAAATAGTTGAAGATGTTTCTTGGGATTAGGAAAATTATTATATGTTTGTTATCGCAGCTCTTATTGTATAGTTGCGATATCTGAAGGTCCTGGAAAATGTTTTGAAGAAATAATACATGTAAATTAAAAATACTGATTTAAATAATAGTATAGAAACAAACTTAGGTTGTGCCGAATAACAACGATGACAAACAGTAATTAAATAAAATATAAGCAATCGTATTTCGTCTTTATAAAGACGGATTTATCACTTTAAATATAAAATCTGAAGAAAAAACGAAACAAAAACCTAACCAAACTTTCACACAAGAGTTTGATGGAATGGCGTCTGGAATGGTCTAACGGTAATCAAGCTGTCAAATGCGATAATACCAGTAGCAAAATTGAGTACAGTGCCATCTCTGACTGCCTCTTCAACTAATTTATAAATGACTGCAGCTCACAGATTGAGAGACGACCGGTGAGATGCCCTTCCCACAAAATGCGCAGTGAATTCTTATAATATTAGGATAAGCAACAAATGTTATCATTTCCATTTCCCGAATACTTTCTCTGTCTCACACTGAACTATAAGACTCCGCCCAGCTGATATAGACTGACCTCGATAATATTGACAAAAATTACGAAAACGAGTTCATATGAAATTGGTTTTGCATACATTGCACATGTAGCAGAACTAAAGTAATTTGATAGTAAATCCATTCTTATTCTGTAGACTTGTTTTGCATAATAAAATGTTAGTTTAGTAGTCTTAAATTTGTACCAGGTGCCTCCCCTCAAAGTGTTGGATTTTTCTGTATTTTTCCGTAAGTACTCATTGGTGAATGCTTAACTTAAATTCTACTCGACTTGTGGTCGTTGAAGTCCATACAATGGGCGTAAAAGTGTTGGTACTTAGAATTGAGTTACTGTTGTTATTATTCTATGAAGTGAGAAACTGGACTACGCTGAGAAATGCTATTCTTTGATCTAATACAGTAATTCAGTCAAGCCAATGCATATAAAGTGTGTCAACATTTCGATGCTCTGGTATATCGGTTATTAGAAGATATAGAGCAGCGGTTAAATGCCGTATGTTTTGCAGAATTCAATGCTCGCAACAAACCTCATTTCAAATTCATTTGAAATTTTTACACTTTTGAAATATTTTGAAAAAAATAGTATTTGCCGATCTTAATTTTCCTCCATAACTCGATAAAGCTTAATGCGATAGCTTTTAAACTCTGACATTGTTAGACAGTTCTTTAAGGCAATTTTTTTCATTTGTTACCAAGTTCTTAGCGCTACCTTTTGTTTTTCTTATGGCGGCCATATTAGATTCCTAATTAGTTAGGTAGTCCTTAAAAATAACTTTTCAGTAACAACATACCTAATAAATCTTTATTTATACGAGACATATTGCTGTGATATCTGCTCTATGGTTGATAACCAATAGTCAAATTAATAAAATTAATATTATTTAATAATCTCAGGGTCCTAAAGATAGATTTCTTTGTTCTAAAAGAAAATATGTCACAGCCTTTCCTTATTGTGAGTTCTAGCTGTGATTGTGATGTTTACTTTCCTCATGTTCTCCTTTGGGATGGGTATAAATAAGTAAATGATGAATGTCAGCACAACTTATATTTATTTATAATATGGAGATTTTATAAGACATAAAAAATAATTGACAACTATATAATATAATACTTTTGTTTCATAAGGTATATTATCTTCTCCGTTATAGTACAAGCACCTTGCAAATCTTTTATTGTTTTAAAATTGTAGAAGTCCACTAAATTACTTCTTCATGTGTGCTTATAATTCAAAAAGAAATTACTAAAATTATTTTCTTTACTCTTTGCCGACGTATCCCCATTGGATCATCTCGACCTGAGATTTTCACGTCAAAATCGAGATTTAAACAATGAAGAACCTATTAGATATTTCAAATAATATTTTGAAATTATTGTTATTCAGGTGAAAACGTTAATACTTCGTTGAATCGCCCTAACCTGAGATTTTCACGTCAAGTGCCATCTTACATTTGTTGTTGTTTACATCCTATGCATGTACTACATTATATACTGACTAATATCTTATTTGTTTTTATAGCTTGGAATTTCTTGGTATGTTGGTGTATAGAAGAAAACAAATAAATCATACATCTTTATATGCATTTCTATGATGTCTCATACAGAAGGAAATACAATTGAATTTTATATAGTGATTGAGAAATAAGTGGAATATGCTTATTTACGTATAAAACACCTTTGTTTTTACAATATATTAATCATTACATCAATGTTTCTTTGAACGTAGGCTTCCTATTTGTTGATTATTATCGCTGCTGAAGAATGTATTACCGGAATGACCTACTTTTCTATTAATTGCTAATAATACTGTTTTAAATCATTACATATCCTTTTTTAGACTGAGGTCAGTATTTGAACATTATGTTTTGTACAATATATAATTCTTGTGCTCAAATTTATTCAAAATTGAGGTCAACACTTTTAATTCTGTCATTGCATAATACCTTCGTTCATTCCTTGAATATGCAACCCACATTTCATCGATATTTCATGGGTGTATATAGTGTTGCATATCCATCAGTTAAAATATTTATTGCCTTTATCTTGTTCTTTAAACATGATATATATTAATCAATGTATTATTTATGCGTCTATATTTGTTAAGATGTTAAATTGCAACTAGTGTACCAAATATATATATATACATTTATTTATCTAAAATAAATTGTGCTGAAATTTAATTTAGTTTTTATTTATTTATTTAATTTTTTTATATTATTAAATGTTATCCATATTCACTTGTATCTGCTTATATTCACTTATATTCAGTAATATCTACTTACATCTAGTTCTATCTTTGTTTTTACATATATAAATTTTTGGATATATGAAACTGGTTATATCCAGTTTTTCATTATTTTTTTATTTTTTTATTATATTTTAAAAATACAGAAAAATACCACAGCAATATGAACATGTAAAATAAATTTCACTCTAATACGAAATTGAAAGTTCCGATTTACTTAAACAAACTGTTCAATATGGCGACCATTCTGCTGCACACACTTTTGTTACCAGTTTTAATAGAGTTACAAACTCTATGTAGAGTGTTTCTGCTAGAACCAGATGTTTTGCATGTTTTCTGTGTTAATAATTTGTGGGCATCAACATAACAACACACTTACACGTGCTTCTTCCTACATAAACTTCATCAGCGAGAGACGTATTACAACAGTACCTGTTAAACTAACAAGTTGTATATTTGCGACTTCTGTTAATAGATGTCGCTGACATCGCCCATAGACATGTTCTATGCGAGCGGACAGATATTTTATGAGTCTGTGTTTAAAAGGCATCGTGACAACACGTCGTACGCTGATGAAGTCCATGTAGGCGAAACTCGTGTACCTGCTGTATGCTATTAAAAAATATGTACTATAATTGAAATTGTTTAAATTCCATTACAGTGAAAGTCTTAAGAAGTAATCCTGGTCATAGAAAGCGTATTTGTGCAATTTGTACTTTTTTAAACTAACGTAAATACATTTCTTGTACAAATTTATAGATTTATACAAAACGAAGTCTCATCACATATTTGACAATGTAAATAACGAATTTCGGAAATTAAAGATTTAATTAATGCCTAAATCGTATATAATCTTCCGCCTGTGTTCGCACTGTAATTGAATAAATCCAAGAATCTCTTGACAGCTTTATTCATATCCGGTAAAGCGCATTTATTCGTTGGCAACACTGACTACAACATCGACAGCAGTAATGGATTTAACCTCAAATACGCCAAGATTAACTACTGTCGCTCGGAGAGTGTTGATGAATAATTTTCAAATTTAGAAGTCATCCGACGCCGATGATCTAGTTGATCTACTTCATCCCTCTTACATGTAAGCCTATGCGCGTGTTTGTGTGTGTGTGTGTGTGTAAAGCGAAACTTTCGCTATTTGCCAGTGTCTACTCGTTAAGTTGCCGTAATAAAAGCGAACGATGGTGGAATAGGCGGTTCAGAACGAAAACGTGTGAATATCCGTACTAGATGTAATGATGTGGCACATCTAAAGTGGGTGTAATATATTTGTTGTTTGAAGTGAATATATTATTAAATAACTCAGTCTGCTTTTAATATTATCACATATAATATTGTGTACATATCTTTTTAAATTTAATTGTTTCTTAGTAGGTATTGATTTACTGGTATGGTAGTTATAAATGCAATTCGTTCAAAATTAAGTGTAATGTGGAAAAAAAAAGTATAGAAATCCTAAAAGGGATTGGTTGATTTAATTTCTTAAAATCCAGTCTTCTTTAATAAAAGAATATTGATAAATTCAATTCAAATTAACTATGATTGAATAAATTTTATAATAAATTTTAATCACTAAAATATACATATTGCCGCGATCCTTATAGTTTAAGTATTTTAAAATAGTTAGATAATTAAGCATTAGGATAAGAAAATAAATTTTTAGTTATAAAGATAGTTGCCAAAAATAATAATGAGTTGCATAACCTTTAAGGCGCAACATTATGATGAAAGGTATATAGTAATTTAAGAATAAAATAAATATATATGAAAAAGGTATAGAAATAAACACAAAAATAAATTCACGTATTCTATATTAACAGAAAAGATGAGCACAAGGTGTGTTTTCAATATACAAAAACAGAACCAACCAACAAGGTGAAATTAGACATGCTCGACATGAAAACGTCTTTCAAAATAAATAGATGCAGTATATACATTTGTAAAAATGATTGTTATCTGTTAGACATTTTATGGTCACATTTAACAATACAATAAATACCTGATACTTATATTTAAGGCTGGACGCCCGCTTCAAGCTGAGTTCGATTTGAAAGAGGCGTACCACTGTCTTTTCGTGCAACTGTAATAAAAGACAAATGTTTAAGGGACTGCGTGCTCTGTCTTATGCTGAGGAAAAAGATAGAGAAAAGAACTTGTCGCCTAATCTAATCTGCCTGTAATTTATGGCTGCGTTATGGTCTCAGATAATCGCCGGTTGGCGCACATGTTTAGCAGTCGGGAAGCAACCGCCCCTAAATTATACAATCTATATTTTCTCAAACACACAAAAAAAGTGAAGCTGGATATGTAAAATCACCTGCCGGATTCAAATTTTGAGTTGGAAAATAAAATCGAAATCGCAAAAAGGTCGAAAAATCGTTTTTTTGTGTAAATTTTAAAATTTTCATTTTCTTCAATTCTCGTGATATCTCAGCAATGCAGAGAGCTAGGGATCTGTTTTTTTTTAAGGTTATACCCTAAAGTATTGGATGATACTAGTGTTTTCGATTTTTCTTTATGGTGTGTAAATTTTATAAAAAAAAAAGTTTTAGTAGACCACCAATTTGTGTAATATATTTTTCAGCTATCGAGTAACTAATCTTATTTTTCAGAATTTACCCATATATATGTGAAACAAAATAAAGCCAACATTTCAAAATTATTTAATAGCATTTTTAAAAGGGTATACAAAAAAGTGTTCTTTGTTCGACACGATATAATAAAAGTAAAGATTTCTTGGAAAGTTATAATGGAGTAAAGGCTCCAAAAATAACAGGATAAATCTGGTTTAATCTGAATAATCTACAAAGAAGAAATAATGTTGACGTTGTTGACAGTTACGTGCAGATCAACCTATGTACATGAAGATGAGAGAAAGTGGCTGGAAGATAGGGATGATGCTGTCGAGGTCCGTGTTCCTGGTAATGTGATTATAAAAAGATGAATCCCATCTGTGTCCAATGCATTTCCAATTATTTCTAACGAAGATATCTACAAAAAAAATACGGATAGTTTTAAACAATGGGAAAAGGAAGTACATAAACAATGATGAAAGAGGCAACAAATTCATTTACAAATATAATGAGGGATGGCGTTAATAGAAGAAGGATATACCTACTCAAGACAAAGAATCGCGAATGTGCAAGAACTTTAATAATAAACAATTTGTGTGTAAACATTCAGTGCATTTTTCAACTGTCAAAAACTGTATACGTATACACCAACATAAAATTTGCAGTGTCGAAGTTGTGGCGTTGTACGCGAATAGTCGTGTTTTGTTTTGAGGGCCGAGGTTATAAAAAGGCGCGAACGACGAGAGAAAAGGAGAAGCTGCTGATTTTTTAAATTTGCCGGACGCAAAAATTTTTGTGAGCGTATGATTGCAGGTGTTCAAATACACTGCGCTAAATCATTCTAGTTAAATGTAGTTTATTTTTTTTTTGATTTCAGTAAAGGTTTAGTTTTCATATTATTATTAATTCATTCTTACTTTGATTAAGTTCATATTTAAAATTATCATAATGGTAGACATGAACCAACAAGAATTTGATGATTTATATCAGTATTATAAGTAAGTTTTATTCGAAATAAATTTACGATTCAGAAAATTGATGGTGTACGACGTGCGCTAGAGATGCTATGTGTGAATATTCATTTCTAGTAAAGCATTAGACATCATTAATACTTAAATAAAATATTATTTTTGTTAAATTAAATTAACTTTGTAAATCATGGGAGAATTGTTAATGGTGTAGAAGGGCATTGGGAGTACTATGTGAAAATATTTACTTGCGGTGTTTGCTGTGCACTATTAACAATTTATGTTGGAAAATTTAATAACATTTCAAGTATTTTGAATACGTAGGGATACAAGTATTCTTGATGGACAAAAGCCAATCTGTAGTATGTACAACGTGTGAATGTTTGCATATGGGGATTGGTAAAGGTTATATTCAAGGTATTTTGTTCTTTGCGAAATTTTAGATCTTTGGAGGCATTACGTGCGAATGGATGTCTCGGTGGAAATAAAATTTAGCGTCGTAAGGAAAAAAAAATATTTCTTTAAATCTACGAATACAATATTAAAAGATTAAGGATAGCATAAATAATATTTTTCTTGAATCCACATAAAGGATAAAAGCAATGTGTATTTCTTATATATATATATTTTTATGGTTGGAATAATAAAAAGGCCTTCATAACAGACACATGTTATGAATAGAATTTTTTATTGTGTTGATTGTTTAATGTACAATTATATGAATATAATGTTTATGAAATTTAAATACTTATTTATTATTAACCTTATCCTAATTGAATTTGAATAAAAAATGTTGCTGACGAATAAGGAAAAGATCACTGCCAGAACCTACGAAAATAGTGTGAAAATTTTATTGGAGTAGTTTTAATTATATAATTGCAATCTCTGCATTCATGAAAAATTATGCAGTTTTGTATCATTAACGCAGGGTCATAGCATAATTATTGTCATGCCATGCCCAACGTGTAATAATAATACATTTATACATTTTATTTTATGAACCATATGACTATGCAAACCACTGCAATATGTACATGATATTAAAATAAGAAAAAACACATGATATAAAAAAACAAAGTTACAGCAACAATAATAATAAAAATAAATATAAATGTTGTACTAAACACTAATGACAGCTCTAATATCCCGGATATTACAATTGAAAATGTCAATAGACGGATATTCGTTAGAAATGTTACACATGTGGTGCAAAGGTGAATATCTAAGGATATAAGTTCGCGGTGTAGGAAGGTAAAAACTGAATGTCGACCGCGAAGATACACGAGGAATATATTGAGGCAGTAGTGCAAGAATTTCGGGGCAATAATCAATTCTGCTTTTAAATGTATTTGATAAAAAGTAAAGGACATTACAGTGCGTCTATCACTATGTGGTATACTAATGGCAGGATATTGGCCATCAACTTTGAAACATAAGTATGTATTTCAAAAAACGACGTTCATCGTTTTCCAGGGCATTAGAGTGTATGTCATAGAATGGATTCCACACTACAGAAGCATATTCCAACCTCGACCGAACAAATGCAAAATATATCTTGGTTATACTTGAGTAGTTATTGAACTCTTTGGTATGCCGAATAACGAAACCAAGACTTTTGAGAGCCTGAGAGGTGATGGTCGCTATGTGATTATTAAATGATAGCTTGCAATCAAAGGAGACACCAAGATCACAGAGAGTGTCAGGTCTTTGGAGAGCAGAACCGCTAACATTGTTATTATATATAAGAGACTCAGTTTTTGTCGTGAATGACATGGCGGAATATTTATCTATGTTCATTAAGGCGATGATAGCACCCGACTGTCTGCCTCATGTTGGAAAAGTCAGTAAAGTTCTGAGTGAGACGCAGCGAGTGCAAATAATGCGGTGCGGTACAGTCGGACGAGAAAGGATTCCCTAGATCGTCCCAACTGCGCGCGACGTTCCATGTAACGCTACAGGGATATGGACTTTGAGCGTGCCGGTGACGTAGCGTCACATTCCAGCGTGATGCGGTTTCTCGACCGACACCCCATCCCAACATCCCAAAATTGTCTAACGTGCCCAAAGAAGTTTCACTTGAAAAACATTACAAACACTTTTTGTTATTGACTGAGAAGGTGAACTGTATAATGAAAAAGCTCGGGAACAATTTTATATAAATACCTATGTATGGTAAAATTAATTACTTAATTAATTAATTGCGACCTATATAATAAATTTATTTCACCAGCAGTTTGTTTAAATGCAAAAATACTAGGTAAACCTTTTTTAATTGTAACATTAGTTTCCTCTTTGCAGCACTATTTTGCAATAACCAAATTGAATACGATAAGGACTGTGGTTTTAAATTTTGATAATCAAGTCAAATTAGATATATTTAAATTAATTTTCTTTTCTGGAATAATGACAATGAAACATATTTTGTATCTTTGAAATTTTTAAACATACGCTTGCTTTTTCTGTTTTTATACAGGGTGATTCAGAACTTATGTGGAAAAAATTAGGGGATGTACTACATACGTCTACAAATATGATACCGCAAAGAAATTAATATGTACGCACTCTTTAAATTAATAAATAGTACAGTGCCTTCATAAATGATTACAAGCCACGTGACCAGGACTGTGATTCTCGAAGAGAAACTCGTATGCGAATAGATTTCTTCTTGTCTCTCTCAATTGCCGTAGTGAGGAAAAGGATATTCGCATATGAATTGCTCCGAGATTGATTCGAGAATTTCGACCCTGATCACGTGGCTTGTAATCAGTTATGAAGGCACTGTACTAATAAGTACTTGCACGCCATTGATATCTGATCCACTTTAAATTTTGCGTCAGGCAGACTGACGATGCTACCATGTTAAACTACATTGTTTTTACATTTTTTTTATCGAATGTTCGGACAGAAATGTATGACACGTTGTCAAACAACTGTTGTCCATCTAAGCGGTACGTTGTAACGGTATAATTTTACAGGTAAACATTAATTACGAAAAATCTATAAGACTTTTATTATAGTTTTTTCGGTGCATTCGACTGAATTTTTAAGAATGCATATATTCCTAAAATCTTTTAGATAAGTTCTGAATCACCCTGTATAGAATAACGAAAGAGTACAGTTAGAATATTCATCTTCAAGAAATCTAGTATAGTAGTTGGAAATTTGCAGATAAAAAACTTGAGGATGTTTGGAAAAAAATATATGGCGTATTAAAAATGAAACGACTCGTTATAAGATTATTAAACATTATTATTTAAAAAATTATAATTTGTTTTTAATTATTTCTGGTACGAGAGCAGTTGAGAAAAATGATGTTAATTTTGGCTTCATTTTATTTTTCCAAAAGTTGTCGTCTTTAGAAATCATCTCTATATGTAAAGGGCCTGCAGGTGACCACACGATAAAGTAGCAACACTCCTTTTCAGAGATATGTAGTTGCCCTTGAATTTGAAAATAATAATTATGGTTCACCTTCAACCGAATTTTTCCATCCTTATCGATCGTCATAAAGTTTATTTTTTTTTCGGCAATTCCTTGTTCGAGAGATATATTTTTTAGTGTTTCGGGGCATTTTACTTCTATGATCGAATCGTCGTCAACAACCAGCCCATCAGGACTTGCTCCAAGAAAATATTCGTCATCTCGTCCTATGAATAATCCACACTCTGTTACAGTTAATCCAGTGAGTTCCTGGAAGTCTTGAATTGCGATCATTTCATGTTCTTGTCCATATTTAGTGGCAGTGTTGCCGATAAATTTATTATATAAGAGGTTTTTAACTGTAGCATCAGGTTTAGTAGTTGCCTTCAGTTTGCATATTCGCCCAAAATTGGACGCAGTTATTCTGAAGGTTCTCTCCTGATGCCACAAGGGATTGGAACTTTGACCTCTGGTATTTTGCTCAATGTGAAGAATTTCTTCTGCTGTTTTTTTTAGTATATTTTCTAACTTGTCTTTTCTAGATTTTAATTCTTCGTCAGATATCTGTTCTTCAACTGCGCCGTAATCATCGTCTGGATTACTAATTACAAGTTTTCGTTTAAAACCTCTTTTCTTTTTCTGTTCCAAGCTCCTCTCTCGGCGCAATTGCCGTTTAATAATAAAACGCCTGGTGTATAATCCAGGTGACTGTCCGACAAGCTCCATAATTTTTTCAATGAACCTTTCTTTGCTATTGTAGGCTATAACAGCTAACTGGCATCTTGTTTGGTAGGACGCTTTGAATGAGAAGTTTACCTAAAAATAAAACAGTTAGAGTTGTCCGTGTAAATAATTGAAACTTATTTTGTTATAAATAAAACTGTACAAGAAATTACAATGCACTTACTCTTTTGCCACCTACGAATCTGTTTACTAAACTGTTGAAAAGTTCTGCAGGATTGTTATTCTTATTTAGCAAGAAAGAAGAAGACTTTGTTAATACTCTTTGAAGGCAGTTCATTATATCCTGCTTAAGTCCACATTCAGTAATTTGTGGGATTAAATTTTCTTCAGATGGTTTTACTCCTGTACAAAAATATTCGTCACATTTTTCATGCAAGCCAAATATGTGATCGACACTATTCTGGACATCTTTTCGGAAACATGATAATTTTTCTGAATAAGTTAAATCACATTTTGCACGATATACAGCTGCTCTTTTTATAGCAACTCTGAACTTAAGAATACTATTTTCTAGTTTTCTTCTCAATTTTATTGGTACTACTTTCAAGGAAGAAGAACTTCTTGCTGTTTTAGAAATATCTTTCAGTTTGTGGCACAAATTTCGCAAAAGATGATTGACACATTCCACTTTTTCTATCAGTGTAGAACCATAAGGTTTTTCAGTTAGAAGCTTCTTTGTGACACTGCTGTCACCGTCTCCAACTAATTTTGTGTATTTCAATCCGTGCATTTCCATGCTCTTCTTAAAACCCTCAACGATGATAGCAGATTCCATAGCTGTAGACGAGCCACTCCAGTTTTTAGCACAAGAATGTTCAGATACAATTTCGTTTCTCCGTTCATGTCTTGAACAAACCATGCAGAATTTATTTTTCACGCCTAAAAACAACACTTTCTTTGTAGCTTCACCAATGATCACCGCAACTCCAGACAGGGCATTATAATTAGTCTTGTATGACCTCTTAGACCATGCGCCATCTGCTATCACTGTTATGCATGGAGTACCATCTTTATCAACATTTCCATTTTCTTTTGCGAGTTCCGCTTCTTCCTCTCCAGCCAATTTCAATTCTTGCATCAATACGTCTTGGACTATCTTCTCTAAATCATTGTGATTTTTAAGGTAGTATTTTTGACTTATTGAAGGAATGTTCAGTAAAGAAGTTAGCTGTTCCAACTGTGAGTAGCCGCAACCGATTGACATAGTGCCTATAAAGAAATATAAAAATGTAAAAATAATTCGTACGATAACCAACCTCGGCAATAATATCACCAATTGATATTCTCAAGGAACTAAATATTTTATTTTATATCTCTATAGAATAATATTTACCTAATACTGATGTCACATTTATATCCATTTGATTCTCACACCTGTCCGATTCTAGTGAGGACGTCACTCCACACATATTACATTTTACAATAAATGTTGACAAAAAACCATTCCTTTTTTCCTTGAGAATATTACAGTTATCCATTTTACAGTCGTAAAATGGCATATGCTGAATATTTTTAATTTGTTCCCAAAAATATAAAATATTGACAATTCTTCTACCTTCTATTGCCAAAGTTTTTTGTTCGTCCTTCTTCACTACCTCTGTTTCTAATTCGAGAGAATCCTCCTGATACTCATCGTCGACTACTTCTTGTTCATTTATATTTTGATTTACATTGTCAATATTTCGAACCGGATCTTCGATGTTTTGTCTTTCTGATAATGGTCGTCTTTGTCCCCATCTTGACAACGCTGCTCTGTAGGATGAAACATACATAATTCAGCATATACTATAGACTCCAATAACTGTAGTTAAAATTATAGTAATAAAATATGGAAATTAAAATTATATGAATATTGAGTAGATAAATACAAGGGCATAGCCCAGTTGCGCCGATTTTAAGCAGGTAGAAGTAATCCTATAACCCAATTGCGCCCGCAACCGACCAGCCCCTAAAATGGGCATAGCCCAGTTGCGCCAATGCGCCAAATTTTAATGTAAGTTTTAGTTCGAAATTCCTTCAATATCTGAACAAATTAAAAAATATCTGGATGAGGTGCATAAAAACTTTTATCTAACCTAACCTAACCTGCTGATTCTATAGATTAGGATTATTTTTACCATCGGCGCAACTGGGCTATCATAAACTCTCCGACCCTTTTGAGACCCGGATTAGAGCAGGTAAAATCGGCGCAATCGGGTTATACCCAAATACAATTATTAGCCTTCCAAGTAGCTTGGAATAACCCATTTCTCAGAAAAAGAAACCTGAATTAATTTCAGAATATTGGGTGGAATTAGAAATTTTGTTTTAGCAAGTAGGACAATTGGTTTTGTCAGATATGTAGATTGATTATAAATACTACATAACAAAATAGATTTAGGATATCCTCCTTTTTTATTTGAATAATTATGTGAAACGCAGCCATATGACACAAATCAAATATTACGATGTTGTAAACAATACCAAGTAAGGAATGCTTCATACAGGACAATGCACGGTAATTTCTTTGTTAGAAAGTAAAAGGTGAACAGTTTTTCTGGTAATCAACGTACCATCATTTTTTGTGACCCACTTTGTAACCCACTTTGACTATGCCTATGACTGATTTGAAAATAAAGAAATTATTTCAGTAATAGATATTTTTGAAGTAAAAACTATTTTCATTTTCACAGTGGGACACCCTATATATAAAATGAGTGTTGTGCATATTAAAAGCATTTCACAATATACATATATTAATAATAATGAGTACTTACCTTTGTCTCAGGTTTTTTATTGAAGAGCTACACACTTTTTGTTTTTGCAGTCGTTTGTTACCCATTTCAATACGAAACACTACTGCAATAGTAATAATAACCACTCTGTGAACTGTCACACACCACAAGTATAATACCACAAAATCTTAAAGCTATTTTCACCACGATATTAACTATGCGAATGTTATTATAAAATGAATTTCAATATACTTGCAGCAGGGACTGCACCTGGTCGTAATAAACCTTAGTTTATGGCGGTACCAATAGATCGCAGCATTTTACGGATACAAAATTCTATGAATTTTGAAAATTTATTATACACAAACGACAGCAGGTAAACGGTTTAAATTTTAACACCGTATGGTGAATTACATTTTCTACATGCATGTGCATGGGTTTTGCAAAACCTTAATATTTACTGATTTTTTTTTTCGTTTCTCCGGTCTCATGGAACGTATTCAAATGCGCATGCACACAGCCCTAGATCACATAATTCTATATCATTCCTACAAATTTTAAACGATTCCGATGAATAGTAACGAAAATATGAATTTTCAAAAATATGATTGGGTGTTATAATCCCCTTAAGTAGTCACCATTCACACACCTTGTCAAGGTTCGCTTTTGAACAGTCATCAAGATTGTTAACGTAAGAGAATATTTTGAGATCATCAGTATAAAACAGGTGCCCTACATCAAAAGACACAATGATATCATTAATATAAATGTTAAAAAATAATGGACCTAAAATAGATCCCTGAGGTACTCCTGATGTTACAGTAATGTGGTTAGATCGAGAACCATCAAATAAAACAAATTGTGTACGCTGTGCAAAATAAGATTTGAAAAATAAAAGAAGGTGTTGTGAGATCCTAATTGTTGATAGCTTACGCAACATAGGTCATGATTCAACCGATCCAATACTTTGGAAAAGTCGGTGTACAACACGTCAGTTTGAGAACCATTATCAATGCCAGTCGCGATAAACTGGGTAATAGGAAGAAGATTGGTGACAGTTGAACGCCGCTGCATCAAGCCATGCTGCGCAGTCGATAGGCGATTCCTCACGAAAGTATAAAGCGGCTTGTAGATACATTTTTCAAAAGCTTTTGCAAAAGTACAAATGGTCTAGATTGGATGATAGTTTCCGATGCATTCACGAATACCTTTTTTGAACATTGCGCAAATTTTAGAATAATTTCACATTTCCGGAAATTGACATGTTTTCAACGACAAGTTAAAGAGGATAGCAAGAGGAGATGACAAAACAGAAACACAATCCTTAAGAATAAAAGAAGGACACCGTCGGGACCAGCAGTTACGTTGAAGAAGATAAGATTAAAACTGTCATAGCCATCATCACAATCCATCCAAGACGAGAAGTTCGAGTGCCTCACAGATGATGATTGAAAGTAGTCGGCAAATGCATTGGCAACGTCGAGAGAATTAGAGATGACGTGATCGTCATACAGAAACTCGTGAGGTAACACCCCAGACTTGGGCTTCCTATTCACGAAAGTCCAGAATTGTTTAGGATCCGATGGAAGGCTTCGCTCGATGTGAGTGATATAATTTTTGTAAGCTATACATTAATCCTTACCAACCTCTTTAGTCTACTGAACTCCGTGTATAAACGCACATCATGATTGCGTTTGTAAGACAATATACAATTATTATTATAACATATCGTCGGTGTAATTAGCAAAGTGCCTAACTCCAATATTTGGTCAAAACGACATTTTTGCGCCATCTATGTAGGAAAAAATCAAGTAATGTGCTGGCAAATTGTCTAACTCCAAATAAATTTCTGTATCAACAGAATTTCAATTAAGAAAAGATTGTAACTCCAACGCACAGTATTCTGATCGGCAATTTTCGTATCTCCCAGCATTTACACACGTTTTGATGTTGCAGTTAGGTCTGTCGCACGTGCAGTGTTATTAGGGTATATTATAGTGATCAAATTTAGTGTTCTACGTTAAAAAAGGTAAGTAGATCTATGAAAATGTATTGTGCCTACTTAATAATACACAATATTTTACAAGAAAAGGTTAACTTTATGTTTTCTTTGTTGTAACGGAGATACGCAATTTTCGCTGGTCTCTTAATTATTTATTGTGATTTACTTTGTGGAGATACGTCATTTGCGGGCAGTTGTTTCTTCATTATGGCAAGACAAAATTATGGTTTTATTTTAATATTGTTTTTTTTTTCAGCTGAAATAATGTCCTCTAGAACACTAAAAATACTAGACATGGTTACAAAAAGTGACAACACAGAGAAGTTGAAGTTACCAGAAGAGAATGTTTTTTTAACCGATCAAGGCTCTATTGTCACCTATGCAGGCAACGCAATTTTTTTTCTACATTGTATTTTTATTTATGTGGTTATATTATTTTAGAAAACATACTTGCCCATAGCAATAATGGCGAAAATTCAAACATGGAAAATTTTATTTCAAATGCTACAAACGAAGATTTTATATTTGTTAATACAGCAGTAACAGCCGATGAAAATCTTTTTCAAAGTATTGAAAACTTCGAACATAACGGAGGCTCTACCGATGTTGTCACCTATGCAG